>CAUYQU010098579.1:0-33334 GCA_963574635.1 Cheracebus regulus
AGAAATAGGAACACTTTTACATTGTTGGTGGGAGTGTAAATTAGTTCAACCATTGTGGAAGACAGTGTGGCGATTCCTCAAGGATCTAGAAATAGAAATTCCATTTGACCCAGCAATCCCATTACTGGGTATATACCCAAAAAACTATAAATCATTCTATCATAAAGACATATACGTATGTTCACTGCAGCACTGCTTACAATAGTAGAGCCTTGAAACCAACCCAAAGGCCCATCAATGATAGACTGGATAAAGAAAATGTGGCACAAATACACCATGGAATATTATGCAGCCATAAAAAAGGATGAGTTCATGTTCTTTGCAGGGACATGGATGAAGCTGGAAACCGTCATTCTCAGCAAACTGACACAAGAATGGAAAACCAAACACCACATGTTCTCACTTATAGGCGGGGGTTGAACAATGAGAACACATGGACACAGGGAGGGGAACATCACACACTGGGGTCTGTCGTGGGGTGAGGGGTTAGGGGAGGGATAGAAGGGGGTGGGGAAATTGGGGAGGGATAACATTAGGAGAAATGCCTAATGTAGGTGACAGGGGGATGGAAGCAGCAAACCACCATGGCATGTGTATACCTAATGTAACAGTCCTGCAAGATCTGTACATGTACCCAAGAAATTAAAGTATAATTAAAAAAATATTTAAAAAACAAATGACACAATATGCATATTTGTCATATTACATGAATATTATATATAAATATCAATATAAAAATGTAAATTAATTATCTACTGAAAATTCAAATTAATGTTGTTTAAAAACAGAATATGTTACGGAAGCCATTATTGGGAAGCTTGCAACAAAGAATTGTGAAGAGTTTAATAGAAAGTTAGAAGATAATTGATTTGGCAGGAAAGAGAATCAGTTCAGCTTGAGACATACTGAATGAGTTTAGTGTTGGAATAATTGAATTTGTCATAGTAAGGTATATGCAGATAGAGTCAGCAATGTGGGTTTGGAATTTTGAGACTGTTTAGCTCCACGTTGTTCCAAACCCACAGCACTAAGCTTCCTCCATCCCGTGTGTATGCCAGGACTTGTCTTCAGCACCTATTGTCGTTTAAGCCACAAACCTTGACTTCTGTTTTCCAATTAATGGAAGTATTGGAGTTGAGGACATTAAATAATTGTGTGAGATTAATGTTAATGTTAAGAGACAGTAATGAAGCCAAGTGTGATGTTACACTATATAATTTTCCTTCATATTTTTTCACTACTATGTTTCATACCAGTTGTGGACATTGACTGTATTTGCTTATTTTAATAGTTTTTAACCCTTCAACTGGAATTAACAAAATGATATTTCATGTGGTCAGCCAACTCTCTCTATTTTCATTTTTTTTCAGGAGAGACTGACCTATATCCTTGGAACTTATATCCCAGACAAAAGACTGACCTATGTCCCTGGAACCTATATCCCAGACACAGACACAGACCTATGACGAGAGCCAGCCCAGTTCATCTCTGTGGCGTTGGAGAGAACAGCTGAGTTAAAAGAACAATTCTCAAATCTGGAATGTTTTTATGTCTATTTCAAATAGGAATGACTGCTCTTCTTCCAGAGCCACTTGCTAAGACATAAGCATGTAAGTCTAGAAATTTTGGAGTCAACTACATAGAATAAGTGAGCTACTGGAGAATGAAGTAGCAGAAACCAAGAAAGCAGAAGTGAGTGTAAGTCTGTGTGGGTGCAGCCATGCACATATGTGTCTGAAAGAGAATAAAACCAAATTACATTATTTGAATTCCTGAATCAAATCCAAACTACTTATGAAACATTATTTCCTGAGCTAAAAATATCTATCTGTATGTCTGTCTATTGTCCATCTTTTGGACCAATTTCAACTGAGGTTTTATTACTTAAAAGAGATCTGACTTATACAACATTAGAGTTGCTAATATAGTAGGCATAATTAGAAAATCCATGATTCAAATTCTTTCTCTATTTAAGACCCAATTCCATAAAATTTTTGAACATTGAATATATAGTTCTTTGCCAAGCAATTCAAATAAGCTCAACTGTTCTTATAGCTCTTCATTTCAATATACTTCAACAAATGTGTTGGATAACTACTACAGTCAAGGCTCTGCCTCACTAAAACAAGCAGCCATATAGAAGCAAAGCATAGAGTTAGCTAACTGACTCAATAAGGCTGAATATAAGACTCCAGTGCTTGAATTTTGATGTGGGACAAGAACTATGTTAATAAGAAGACAGATTTATTGTGATTTTTCTTATTTTATTATTAACCTAGAGCCTCACTTTTCTATAATGTGTATGTTTCAATTTCTGTTAAGCTTTAAAATAGGAGAAAAATTTGTAACATTCTATACACAGAACACAAATATCTCTTAAATTGAAGTCAAAATAACAGTAAATTTTAGAACATATGGCTCAGACCTACATAACTTAAATGTTCACTTTTTAGGGTGGCTGGCAAGATGCCTGAATAGAAACAGCTCCAATTTGCAGCTCCCAGCGAGATCAATGCAGAAGGTGGGTGATTTCTGCATTTCCAACTGAGGTACCCAGCTCATATCATTGGGATTGATCAGACAGTGGGTGCAGCCCATGGAGAGTGAGCCAAAGCTAGGTGGGGCGTCGCCTCACCCAGGAAATGCAAGGGGTCAGGGTACTCCCTCCCCTCGCCTATGGAAGCCATGATGGACTGTGCCATGAGGAACAATGCATTTCATTCCAGATAATATACTTTTCCTGTGGTCTTCATCACCTGCAAACCAGGAGATTCTCTCAGGTGCCTACACCACCAGGGCCCTGGGTTTCAAACACAAAACTGGGTGGACATTTGGGCAGGCACTGAGCTAGCTGCAGGAGTTTATTTTCATACCCCATGGCATCTGGTATACCAGCGAAACAGAACTGTTTTCTCTCATGGAAAGGGGGCTGAAGCCAGGAAGCCAACTGTTCTAGCTCAGTGGATCCCATGCCCATGGAGCCTAACAAGCTAAGATCTACTGGCTCGAAATTCTTGCTGCCAGCACAGCAGTCTAAAGAAGTGGACCTCCAGTAGATATGCAGCAGAGGGGCCTGACTATTAGATGGAAAACTAACAAACAGAAAGGAACAGCATCAACATCAGCAAAAAGGATATCCATGCAAAAACCACATCCAAAAGTCACCAATATCAAAGACTGTTATATGGAACCAAAAAAGAGCCTGTATAACCAAGACAATCCTAAGCAAAAAGAACAAAGCTGGAGGCATTATGCTTCCTGACTAAACTATACTACAAGGCTACAGTAACCAAAACAGCATGGTACTGGTACCAAAACAGATATATAGAGAAATGGAACAGAACAGAGGCCTTAGAAATAACACCACGCATCTACAACATCTGATATCTTACAAATCTAACAAAAACAAGCAGTCGAGAAAGGATTCCCTATTTAATAAATGGTGTTGGGAAAACTGGCTAGCCATGTGCAGAAAGCTGAAACTGGACGCCTTTCTTATACCTTATACAAAAATTAACTCAAGATGGATTAAAGACTTAAATGTAAGACCTAAACCATAAACACCCTAGAAGAAAACCTAGGCAATAACATTCAGGATATAGGCATGGGCAAAGACTTCATGACTAAAACACTAAAAGCATTGGCAACAAAAGCCAAAATTGACAAATTGGATCCAATTAAACTAAAGAGCTCCTGGACAGCAAAGAAACTGTCATCAGAGTGAATAGGCAACCTACAGAATGGGAGAAAATATTTTCAATCTATCCATCTGACAAAGATCTAGTATCCAGAATCTACAATCAACTTAAAAAAATTTACAAGAAAAAAAAAATCAAAAAGTGGACGAAAGATGTGAACAGACAGTTCTCAAAAGAAGACATTTATGCAGCCAACAAACATGAAAAAAAGCTCGTCATCACTGGTCATTAGAGAAATGCAAATCAAAACCACACTGAGATACCATCTCGTGTCAGTTAGAATGGCAATCACTAAAAAGTCAGGGAGCAATAGATACTCGGAGAAACATGAATGCTTTTACACTGTTGGTGGGAGTGTAAATTAGTTCAACCATTGTGGAAGACACTGTGGTGAGTTTTCAAGGATCTAGAATCAGAAATACCATTTTGGCACAGCAATCCCATTATTGGGTATATACCCAAAGGATGATAAATCATTCTGCTATAAAGACACATGCACACGTATGTTTATTGCAGCACTATTCACAATAGCATAAACTTGTAACCAACCCAAATGCCCATCAATGATAGACTAAAGAAAATGTGGCACATATACATCATGGAATATTATACAGCCATAAAAAGGATGCGTTCATGTTCTTTGCAGAGCCATGGATGAAGATGGAAACCATCATTCTCAGCAAACTAACACAAGAACAGAAAACCAAATACCACATGTTCTCACTCATAAGTGGGAGTTAAATAATGGGAACACATAGACACTGGGAGGGGAACATTACACACTGGAGCCTGTTGGGGGGTGGGGGGGGCGGTTAGGGGAGGGATAGCATTAGGAGAAATACCTAATGTAGATTATGGGTTGATGGGTGCAGCAAACCACCATGGCACATGTATACCTATGTACCAAAACTGCACATTCTGCACATTCTGCACATGTAACCCAGAACTTAAAGTATAATTTTGTAAGAAAACCTATTTGTTCTAACCTTAAAAAATAAAAGTTCACTTTTTAAAATGTACATCAAATATTAAAAATTACATATTGTTATGTGTTACTCTGCCCTGAAAGAATACATAACATCTATGTCTAACAGCATCTACATATTAGTAGTAGCTGAAATTGCATAGATGTGGATTTACTGCTAAAAAAAAAAAAATGCAGTTATTTTGGGATCGCTAAAGCTAGAAACCTCAACATAGATTTTTACAGTGCTGAGTAAGCTTGGATAAAATTAAAGCATAAAATTTCCCCACATGGCTACTTTGGTTATCTTTGGGAATATTATTCATTCGAGAATTTTTATTTCAAATAGCTAACATATGGAAGTACTTTTTTTTTTTTGCTTGATGTGGACCAAATTAATGAAAGTAATATAACAAGCAGACAGAAATAGTCTGTCAAAGACACTTGCAAGACATTTTGCATAGAAATGTCCTTGTATTTTGACGTTGTGATTTCTTGTTTTCTGACAGTGCTGTAATTTGCTTTAAGAATTGTTTTAATCAGTTGCCAAATGTTTCTTGTGTCACACTGGATAGAAATAATTGAATTTTGTAAAGATGTAGCACAGTAGCTTGGATATGATTAAATTTTTTTTTTTAACTGACCCTCTTGCTTTCAAAGCCAAGGTCTAATTAAAAACAACGCATTCTTAAAAGAGATTATCACCAAAGATAGTTTTAATAAAGCTTTGCAGGTTAGTTTTGATAACACTGTCATTTTCTTTAACTAGAGGGCTAATGTTGTTGCTTCAATGACCAAAGTGAGTAATTAAGCATCTTTCAGCCAGCCTATGTTTAAACTGCAGTTTCTCAGAACTCATAAATCCATGAAAATGAATCTCTCTGGGACCATCTCAACTCAAGAAGGATATTTTTAAATGAGCTATAGAGCTGAACTTTGCTCTTTCCCTAAAGTGTGTCACAGATTGCAGAATGCTTATTTATAGAACTACTTTAAAGACAATCACAGCCTCTTCTTTTGAAAGGAAAACTGTCTTTACTATTTTTTTTTTTTAGTTTTACTTTGAGAGGAAAGTCGTCTTCCTTTACTTATAAAATTCTATTCACAAAAGCCAAGGTTGCATTCTAAAGAAAGAAAAATATGATTTAAAAAAGTAGGAAATGCCAAACCATGGTCTTTTGTCAACTTCCAAAACTTTTACAACTAGAAAAGTTCTCAGAAATTAAGAAAAAATATATTTTTTTAACATCCTATTTTTCCTATCCAATATACCCTATTTTTTAAATTATACTTTAATTTCTGGGGTACAGGTGCAGATCTTGCAGGATTGTTGCATAGGTACACACATGCCATGGTGGTATGCTGTCTCCATCCCCCCATCACCTACATCAGGCATTTCTCCCAGTGTTATCTCTCCCCAACCTCCCCACCCCCAACAGAACATATATACCATGGAATACCATGCAGCCATAAAAAAGGATGAGTTCATGTCCTTTGTTGGTACATGGATGAATCTGGAAATCATCATTCTCAGCAAACTGACATAAGAACAGAAAACCAAACACTGCATGTTCTCACCCATAGTTAGGTGTTGAACAATGAGAACACATGGGCACAGGGAGGGGAACATCACACACTGGAGTCTGTTGGGGGATGGGGGACTAAAGAGGAGGACAGCAGGGAGTAGGGAAGTTGGGGAAGGTTAACAGCAGGGAGTAGGGAAGTTGGGAGAAATGCCTGATGTAGGTGATGGGAAGATGGAGACAGCAAACCACCATGGCATGTATACACCTATGTAACACTCCTGCAAGATCTGCACATGGACCCCAGAACTTAAAGTACAATAAAAAATAGATAAATAAATAAAATAAATAAATACCCTACCTTTTCTATTGGTGATAATTACACTCTCCTTTGCAAAACTGCTCCCCCACTGTACCCTATGTTCCATTGTATATACTTCATATTCTGCTAGTTTCTGCTACCTATTTTCTATTTTATTGATGTCTGGTATTTCTAAGGCCTGGATTTGCACCTTTCTTTCAATCTGTAAGCTACCCTGGGTGCTTCTAATTAAGTCTCACCAGGCTGGTGAGAACTCACAGTGGTGTCTGCTGCTTGCTCTCAAGGATTCCTTGCTGACTTTAGCCCATTAAATGCAAGCCAAATTAGGAGAAGAACTGTGTCCAACCTTGCTTCATGCCCTAAGGTCTCTGAGCACAGTAAGTGCTCAAAATATTTATATAATTAATAAAACTTAGAAGAATGATGTAACTGAAACTTCACCATCAGATTATTAGAGATTCTGAGTTAACTTTTCTTTGACTTTTTTTCCCATGATTTTTACCTAATGCACAGCTTTTTGCTAACTCTACGCCCTTTTCTGAAGCACAACTGCTTACATTGTTGTTTCTTGACACATGTGTCAGTTCTTTAATATGGTCAATTTGCATTGTGCTTCTCATGTTTTATCTAGGCATGAAAGTATTCCAGGAAGGCCAGTGTATGTCTAATTTATTAAGGGCATGATCCTTAAAATAATAAATTTAAAAATATGACATAAAATTGAATACTTATTGTGACCACTTATTTCATCACTCATATTCATTCAGCACACAGTATACCAGACACTGTTTGGATAAAAGGAAATATAAGATATCAGAGTTCAGGTAACAAGACAGACAGAACATAAAGAACTCCTTGGCTTCAAAGACTTTTTTTCCAAAGGGTAAAATCAAACTCTTAAATATATCCCATAAGTATACTCAGTGTCTGCCCTTAGTTTTCCTTTTTCACTTGAGGTTTAATCTGCTCTGAACAATCAGTGCTTCCTAGCTCCACACCTATTTTACTGCAGATCCTCCAGATAATCTGGAATCTCAAAGAAACGTCTTGGGCCTCTATTCATGTCCTTGCACATACTGCTGGCTCTACCTCTAATGCCATTCTCTGGGTCTTGTTATCACCCTTTAAGGTCCAGGAAAAAACATAGTAACTTATTCCTGTGTTATTTTTCAGTTGACTCAGATATATTTATGTCTTCCTTTTTTATCTCCTATAACTGTTTCTACAAACATCCATTCTACTATCAAATACATCTTACCATAATTATTTTTAAATGTTTACTTCTCACAGTATTCTACAAGTTCCTCAATGGTAAGAATTAGATCTCGTTGGTTTAGTTATTTTCCCATATCTCTCCCTCTGCTGACCAGCACACTGTAGGCTCAATGTATATTTGACAAACAGAACTATAAATGAATTGAAATGATAAAAAGCACGAACTCTTCAGTCCTAAGCCATGGGGTTGTTTCCATTACACCAAGCTGACTTAACCTATAACAGACAGGACAACAGATACCATGTTGTGGTCTAACTATAAATCAAAATTATTTCCTTTAATTGAAGCTATACTTATGATAATTTGTATAAGAGTGAAAAGGGCAATATAGTCTTGGTTTTTTTTTCTGACATAAACCATTTATATTCATTTATATACTTCAGAATCTATTCTTTCAGTTAAAAACACTTAGTTAATGATTCCACTTCTTTGTTTTACTTTTTGTGTGGGTATATATGAGCCATAAGCTCATCTAATATTTTGGTTTATATTCATTTAATTCCAATTACAAATGTAATTCAAACTAACTAAATAAATAAACAAATATCAACCCTCAAGCTTTGCTTTGGTTGAATAATATGAAATAAACACAGCTTGTAGCCCTAATTAACCAGGTAATTGCTTCTGTGTAGACTTGGTCTGCGTTTGCTTGATAGTGTATCTTCATTCTCAAGCCATGGTTTCTATTAGACTTAATTATGCCCCCCTGCTACTTTAAATTGAGGGTATCCTCAAAATGAGTGTTGTGTCTATTAAATTTAATTACTTCCTTCTATGGATCAAGTGCCTAAGATGCTGCTGTTAAAAGGAAGTTGTTACTAAGAGAGGCTGCTCCTAAACTGGAACATACATTTGTAAAACAACTTCCAGTATCATAACATGGCTCTGACTGGCTGTTTGCAATTCTTGGATGAGCTCATTCTTTTTATTAAACATGGTTTATGAAGTAAAAACTCTGAAATGAACATGGCTATGTATTCAATTTTTTTTCTTGGGATGTCCTCTGAATATTGATCATTTTTTCTATTTGATCGATATTTCAACAGGGAAATGACATATCTATTTGAGGCATATTATGGCTAATGGCTACTGGTACATGAACCTTGAGGCTATATATGCTTTCCAATAATTAATTTATTAGTAAAATCCCTAAGAGTGTTGTAATAGAAACTGAAAGGTGATAGAAAGGGGCAAAACACAATGGAGAAATGTGCCAGCTGTGTACCAAGATCTGTTATTACAAACACTTTTAACTCAAATAATTGAACTCTGGGGATTTCATCACTTGAATTTTCATTTCAGAATTGTCTCAACTTAATTTTATTGATCTTCAGGTGCATTTATAAGCAACCTCAGCACTTATGATGTGTCTAAAGAATCTAAAGCAACATCAGAAAAGCAGAACAAATAGATTACCCTATTTTCTATTTATAAGAACACATTCTTATAGTACATATGCATGCAAGTCTGTGTTGGCTGTAGACTAACTGTGTAACTTTGGAAAAATTCCTTTAGTAAAATGAAGATAATCATGAAAATTCTCAGCTTACCTATCTTACATGGTTGTCAAGATGATAAAATAAGAATGCTTTGAAATTTCCACATTAATATTAATTTAAAATGTCACTGTTCATAAAAGTATGTAAGTTCAAGACAGAAAATTAAAAACCATAAAAAATGACGCTAAGCTATTTTGCACATTCAGTCAAAAATGCCCACCCTATTTTTTTTTAAACTGTCTACATGATTCTGAAGTGGTTGGAATAAATTTTTGCCCCTGCTAATGGGATGTTTTGGCTATCCCTAAGAAATCATTTAAAGTAACAATTATTTTCTCACCTATTGTTACTTTCTTCCAGATAATAGCATATGCCAAAAAAATTAATGATCAAAAGCAGTTTTTAGCCAGGCACAGTGCCTCATACCTGTAATCCCAGCACTTTGGGAGGCTGAGGCAGGTGGATCACTTGAGGTCAAGAGTTTTAGACTAGCCTGGCCAACATGGTGAAATCTCACCTCTACTAAAAATACAAAAAGCAAATTAGTTGGGCATGTTGGGTGTCTGTAATTCCAGCTACTCAGGAGGCTGAGGTGGGAGAATCAGGTGAATCCAGGAGGTGGAGTTTGCAGTGAATCAAGATCATGGCACTGCACACCAGCCTGGGCAACAGATGGAGACTATGTCTCAAAGAAAAAAAAAAAAGGAAAAAAGCAGTTTTCCACATGCAAAAAATAAGGTGATCAAATTACTTGGGTCAGTTTCCACATAAATACTTTTACATGATCTAGGCATTTAAATGAACTGTCTGTGCTCAATTATCTGCTCCTACACCATGTTGCCAGGTGTTTTTTGCCATCACTCTAAATTTTTGCCACGTTGCCATATCTTTGGATTGTAAATTATTCAAAATGATAAGGCCGTTTAGTTCATGTGGGACTAGCCTTTGATGCTGGACAGTTAGAAAGGAAATATATTGTCTGTATTCTGTGGGGAAGTATCCAAAGGGCCTCTTCTCTACAGAATTGAAAACTATGGTGAAGCGGGAGGGAAAAAAAAAAAAAGCACCTCTCTCCATGAAAGACAGATTCTTTAATTCTGCACTGCTCTTTACAAGCCTAAATCCAGTTGTTGTAAGTTAAAAATAATAATGAAAACAATAATAGTAATAAATGCAATGACTAATATTTATCTAGTGTTTATATTTGCTAGGCATTTTGGCAAACACTTTATATCCATTTTCTAATTAAACTTTCAACAACCTTACCAGGTAAGTACAATTCTTATTCTGACTTTACAAATGAAGAAACTGAGACATAGAGAGTTTGGGTGAATTGCTGAGAACCACATACTAGGATTCAAACTGAGGGTTATCTGATACGAGTTTCCTCTTAATTTCTGTATCATAATGCAAGAAAGGCAAAACTTAGCTCAACGGAATTTGATTTGAGTTCTACAACAGAATGAGATTTCAGTCAAGTAATTTCTATTTACAGAGATTGAAAATAATAAAGTAACAAATTTATGAATGAAGAAATAAAGTCCAGAGCAGCGAAATGTCTTTTTCATCACCACAAAACTGGCTAGAAGCAGAGATGAGATAGATGTCAGGTCTAGAAATGTTTTCATCATGTCCTGTGTTTTTCCCAGTTGATGCTGAGGAGTACCTGTAAGGATGCTGTACAGGTGTTTGTACAAGAAGTGCAGTGGACACGTTAGCCAGTGGGTTTCTTTTTTATTTCTGTTTTTAGAAAAGAATGTTTTTTAGATTCTTCCACCTATAATTTGTGCTAGCCCTCTAGTTGTAGCAATGAGCAACAGGAGTTGGCAAATGTCATAACCTATTTCTCAGACAATAGTGGTTGGCCCAAAGGATTGACAAATCCAACTCCCTCCTGAATATTAATCTATGAGTACTTACCAATTTCATGTGCTTTCTCACTGAAGTTACTAAAATGTGGTCATTTTGAAGCTTATGATCACTAGAAGGAAATTGAGCTGACAGACAACAAGAAACAGAATTGAGAGAAGGTCAAAGAAAATCCTAGCATCATTAAACTGTGGGTTCTAAGTCTTGAATTCATCTGTTGTTCGTATTTTCAAAATTCTATTCTGTAAATACTCCTAAATCCCTCCTTGACTATATGGGTCAATTAATTTCTCTTTTCTTTAAGTTAGTTTGAGTTGAATTTAAGTTTCTTGCAACTGAAAGACTGAAGGCCTAACTGCAAAAGATGGGAGGGCTGAACTCTGTTTCCCTTGAGGCGCCTTCCAAGTCACCATAAGTCACTAATCTCTATGTCTGCTATGTTTAGTCATTCACCACTATTGCCTATTCCACCATTTCATCAAATAACCCAAAAAAGTCAACTTGAGCCACTCACTGTGAAGTTAAATGAGAACTCCGCCAACAGGTAGTCCTTATTTCTAAATGTAAGAAAGTCTAAAACTGAATCCTAGTATTCATAAAATGTTTTGTTTTCTTCAGAGGAATTTAAAACACTGTAACTAGAAACCTTTTATTAGCACCATAAACCAGCAGCATTTGAATTAATCCTTATGTGAGAAAAATTTTGCTTTCTTCTAAGAAACTCCTATGCAACTTTGTGCACCAGGCTGTGGTACTCTCAGTGAGTATACAATTATTAAAATTGTAATTATGACTACAAACTCAAAAACTCCAAATATATGTTATCTCTACATTAATTTTCATACTCAACTAAAATAAAGTATGTATAACATGAAAACTGACATTGGGGAATAAAAACTAGCTAAGATATGAGTCATAATAGACACTACATTATTGAACTGTAGTCAAACTATCACAGATTTAAAATGAATTCCAAGCCTTTATATCTGTAATTATTCTTAGAGAGATTGCCATACAGAGATTTCCAGGAGCTGTCAGATACTCCAGTAGTTACCCTCTTTAGACCACTGACACCAGCCGGTGAATTGAAAATTTTTCAAAGCTGAAGTATTGAAGAAGTGCCCAAATAGATGTGTCCATGACACTGGATGGACTTATCCAGCTGTCTGTCACTTTAAGTCACTTTGAGTCAAGACTTGTCAACAATGGTGTGACCTTATGAAGGTCAAGGCATAGTGGGAATTAGTGAATATATTGATTATGCATCAGGCTTAGTGCAGGATTATTTCTCATTTTCTTAAGTGCCACTTAGGCAATAAATAGGCCAGGAAGAAGTTCACAACATACTAAACACCTAATATTCCTCTTCTCAGCCTTCCATATACAGGTTGTCATTTCAAGCACAACCAAGACTGGGGAATAAAATTCTATTTTCAGTTGTCTTAGTGTACTAATATGATACTATTTCCTCTGTAAATAACTGAAACTAATTTTTTAAAATTGTAAACTGCAAAGAAAATTAAAAGCCACTCTATGCTTCTCATATCTCACTAAGTAATTAGTAATTAAAAACAAGATTCAGCATCAAAACGTCATATGCCCTTTTCCTGGGAATTAATAGGCTTCAAATTATGCTATCCTTACAAGAAAACATTATTCAAAATGGCAAGGACAGAATCTCACTAGGCAAGGAATCATTAGCCTTCAATCTTTACACCCTTCTTTAATGTTGTATAAAAAATATCATCCTAATAGATAATTTATCTGCCTTCTTCTAACTCACTCCTCATCACACAATCTACCCACTGGGAACATCTTTCTTTTCCCCACCTTCTCACTTGTGCATATGTTTCATGCATGGAGCCTTCTTTAAGTTTAAATAGGGATCATATTAAAAACATTGAATATTCAAAGCAAATGAAAACTATCAATTTGGATAAAAAAAATGTCAACAAAAAGTGGTGTCACAATTAAGAAAAATGAAAAACATCCAAATAACTTTAGCATTAATTATTATTAGGAAGATTCAAATTTTTATGTCTTCATGAAAATGCTTCATACTTTATCAGCCATTTTGATAACAATAAAGATGATACTATCAGATACAATTTATAAAAAAGAGAGGATAAAGTTGGTTATTGTACAGTTTAGGAATTTTTGACGATGGTTGGGAAATAATGAATGTTTTGTTGGATTTATAGTTGTATCATCACCATTTTTCCTATTGTCTTCATCACCATCAGTCATTCATTCATTAAACAGTTGCTATTCCTGTGCCCAGCATTTTACATCATTATCTTGTTACCTTGACAAAGAAGTGAGAAGAAGCAACAAATCCACAAGGTAAGCAGTAAAATTTTCTTATATTTGCATATGAAGTAAAGAGAGTAAATAAATGTTCAAGCACATACAGAGACATGGTATGGAACCCAAGATGTGAACCCAAGCTCTTTGAAGGTCTTGCTTTTAACCCAATTTCTTAATTCAGAGCAAAGCTTTTTTCTTAGTGCTTCTTACAATGGCCAATCCCATGTACTGGTGCCAAACAATTTGTAATTAATATTTTATTGAAGCAAAACAAACAAAATGTTCAGAGCATTCAATAGCACTAAGTGCATAGAATAAATGCCAGGGTTTCTGCCAACATCACTCCAATCTTGGAAGGAGAAACTTTTGGATCTTGTTTCTATAGTTCCAAATAACATGCTTATGTTGCTGTACCTTGGTGGATAGATGTACACTGACATTATTCATTAAATTTTCTACTGTGGCAGGTGAGGATTTTAGCTTTCTATCTACTTTCTCGACCCTCATATTTCAAATGTAGTTATATCACAATCTTTGCTTAATGCCATATTCAGTGTTTTAATTATTATGACATCATAATAAACATAGTCCACTATTGAGTCATAGTTTACTATAATTATACTTTCTTATTTTCACTTCCCCTTTTGGTTTCCCAATAGTTAAATGTGATTTGTTTTTATTGCTTAATAGTCTTTGGATCTTTTGCCAAGATTTTTTATACTATCCAAAAAGTCCTCTCAATAAAATATTCATATACCCAGACCTGTCAGAAACTATGTCAATTTTATTTTTTCCCCTGTAGATATCCTTTCTGGGGTTCCTTTCATAGTGTTCCAAATTATACCAGCTACTTTTATTTAAACCTGTCATGCTCTTTTAACAAGATTTCCTTTGACCTCATCTTGGGAATTCTCTTGATCTCTCTCTTGCCATAATCTTCTGTTCTTTGAATGCTATCCTTCCTCTTTCTCATTTTTTTCTCATTATTTTCGGGGTGTATCCTATATTCAATTTTGATTTAAGGAGTACATGGAAGGAAAATGTTTGAGACAGTGAATATCTGAAAACACTGTTAATCTACCTTCACACTGAAATCCAGATTCAGTCATATTATTTATTAGAGTAAATACATTTTAAAAAGAAAAATAATTTCTCTCTGAATTCTGAAGGCATTTTATCCATTATCTTCTTACTTTCATTTGGTGTGGCAGATAAAGAGCCTCATGCCATGCTGATTTCCTATTCTTTTTATGAAACCCTTTTTACTATCAATATCTGGAGGATTTCAGAGTGTGTGTTTTATAGGCAGTATTTTGAAGAAAATGTATGACTATATGACACAATGAATCCTTTTACATTCATTTTCTTGGACACTTGATGAGCCCTTCTAATGTGGAGACATTTCTTGTGATTCTGGGACTGTTTTCTCTTGTATCATTTCCTTCTTAATTTCTTCTCCAGTGTTTTCTCTGTTGTCTCTTTCTGAGATATCTCCTAGATGGACATTGTACTGCCAAACTCACTCAATTTTCTTACATGTTCTCTACTATTTTCTTGATCTTTAGCCCCCTAATTTTCAAAAGAATTCCTGACTTATACCCTACAAAATTTTACAGATGTTCACAATTTTATCTACTCATTTGTTGAGTTTCTAAGATTTTACAGATGTTCATAATTTTATCTACTCATTTGTTGAGTTTCTAAGATTCTTATCTTGATTTCTAATTACAATTTTTACAGCTTTTGTATTGCTTCCTCTGCTTTTATTTTGGGATTTCCCAAAGGGTACTGATTATACAGTGTTGAAGTGTTCTACTTTTTACAAAGTCTTCTTCATCCTGAGAAATTTGGAAAGGTTTTTTTTTTAAAGTATGTTTATTTGGTCATTTCCCACCTTGGAGTATTTCCTCAAATTGTGGCCCATTTTGGCAATTTGTTTGAACTTCATTTGGTGCTCCCAAATGTCAATATCTACGTGTCTCTTATCTGGAGTTGTCCAGGTGAGCCAGAGAAGGAGGCTCCTCTCTTCTAACCTGAAGGTAATAAGTCTCTCTGTCATTTTTCTAAAAGTTAGGAAGGAAATGAGAACTCAAGTCTCATAATTCAGAAAGCAGCACCCTGTCTTCTCGAGATCCTGAAGTTGAGAGTGGCTAATTGAATTATTTCAAAGATTAAATCTTCTATCTCTTTGAAGGTAGAAGGTTTATCCACTTGCCCATGAATATTGGAACTTGCAATCTTTAGTTCTTCTTGCTCTATAATCAGATTTTTAAACAATATCTATTTTCATCATATCCAACACCAACTTCAATAACACTATTTTTAGCAACTTATGCCTCCAAAAGTTCAGCCTCCCAGGAGTAAGTCAGTGTATACTTTGTTAATATTTTCTTCACCAAGTAAGAAAATTTCACAAATTTTTATTTTCTGCTTAGTCTATTATCATGTCTTCAGTTCTCCACCTTTTTATATTGTCATTTTTTTTTTTTTTTGAGACAGAGTCTTGCTCTGTCGCCAGGGGCCAGGCTGGAGTGCAGTGGCGTGATCTTGGTGAAGATACCAATTTATCTTTGATACATTAAAACCAGAATTTGTGTTTCTGTTTCATGTTCCTCTTCCAGTATAGGAGGAAAATATGCATAACATTTTTTTCTTTACTAACTTGACACCTAAAGATAACTAACACTAAAATTAACCAGTGGGTATGGTAAAGTTTAATGGGAAATTTAAAACAGAGAAAATTGATGGCTAAATATAGTGCTTAAGTTTAAAAAGACTTAAGAGTTAAGCCGTTAATCATAAGCACCTCAGCAATCTCAACCAACTCTATTCATCCAACTGTTTACAATGCAAGGAGTGATACTACTTACTTCACTATTTTCAGTAGAGAAATAATTCCATCCATGGATACAAACATGATGCTTTATAATCTATATTATACTCTACAAAGTTTACTTGATACTTGTGGCAACTCAGACAGTGACACTTGTTAACTGCTCACAATTACTTATTTGCTAATTTTTCCTAATATAATTTAGCAGCAAGGTTTTCAAAGGTTGGGAAAATGATACACACAATATTTTTGTGAAAAAGAATTATTATTTACAAAGACATAACATTTTAAATTATTATAAAAACAATATAATCAATATATGAAAACAGTAATATGACATTAGAGCTTATGAAGTCCTCTGGATTAGAGGATCATAATACTCCAATTTAAGCAGGTCTTAAAACTTATAGGCACATATAGAACTCAAACACACTTTTTAACGTTTCAAAGTTTCATTAACTTCTACTGTAACTATCAGACATTGTAATATACACTATTGCTTAATATAGAATTATTCAAAATATCACCAATCTGTTAATAAGTCAAAATTAATAATTTTTAGAACATGCAATAAAAAAGACACCACCCTGACACAGTTTTACCAGTTTTTTTTAGATGGAGAAGTAAGCTGGATATTTACAGAATCTGGGTCTGAATTTATATGTGTTAAGGCAGAAAAAAACAAAAGTATTTGTATGTGGTTTTATCTTTCTTAGGGAATGTTTTTTTGGAAAACATAACTGGGACATCTTAACCTAGGTGGTCTAATTTTTTTTTTCTAGATAAAGTTTTCTGAACATAAATCTAAGTAATGTTGACACACAGAGTTCTAGCTACATTTCTCTCTAAAACATTATGCTTTTGGAGTGGATGGCCAAGCTTGGAGAGATACATTCTGATTTCTATGAACCAAGACAATGCACTCATAGCCAAAGCAGTGGCATCAGCAAAATGACAGCTTCAAGCTACTGTACCCCAGCTAAAACATTGAAAACCTAGCAGAAACTGTCAGAACCAAGTTTGTCAAAACTCTGGGGGACAGTCAAAGGTTTACAGCAGTTAAGCAAACACTGAATCAAGAAAGATAACTTCAAAATGATAGGAAAGTTTTATGACATTTTTACTTGTATTTTTGCCACCACTCTCTGGCACAGAACAAATCTGAGAAGAAATCTTGTGTTTCTAGTTTGGAACCCTGATCTCTTGTTCCGGAGGGAGCAGATTTTTATGTGTTTCTATTCTAACCTGCTTGAATCATATCATAAAGACTGATTCAGGACACTAATATTTGTTTTACCTTACTCTAAACATAGGCTGGAAAAGTGATGAGTATTGCTCAAAAATACTGCAAGGCAAACTAATAAACCAAGATTTCTGGGCCAAATGATTTCAGTCAAAACATATAATAGACTGTGTAACATCCAGGATCAAAAGCGGGGAGAGAGTCTTGGAAAAATTAGGACTCCAAAAAGATTGTATGCAGGTAATTAAAAAATCTAAATTAGAAGCCTTGCTTAGGATAAGATGTATACTCAGAGAAAAATCTGAGAAGATCATAAACTTTCACCTTGGGCTAATACCTCAGTGCAAGCCCGGCTAAATATTAAGCAAGTTGTCCTACATAGACCCAAGATGCAAAGACTGGAGAAGGTATTTATTTATTTATTTATTTTTAATTTTTCTGTATATTTGTTCTTAGCTTCTGGAATTTAAATGAATCTCTATAAAACACTAAATAAGTAGAAACAAAAAACACAGACTGTAGTGATTACACTCAAGAAGAAATTGTCTTTGCAAAAAGTTTCGAGAAGTCACCAAATAAATGGAGGATAATAGCCTTAACAATATTGAAAAATGAAAACCCTGGATAAGAGGGGAGATTTTATTTTCAGGACCACCACATCATAATATTCAAATACACAGGTTTTAACAGAAAATAACATAAGGCCAAGGAAAGGAAAACACAGAAAATATAGACAAAGAATTAAAGGACATCAAGAAAATTGTTTATAACAAAAGAAGAATACCAACAAAGATAAATTATAAAAAGAAACCAAGCAGAAATTTTGGAACTGAAAAGTACAAGTAAAATGAGAAATTTACTAAGGAATTCAACAGTGGATTCAGGCAGACAAAGTAAAGACTCAGAGAAGGGAAGGGTCCATGAAAACCATCAAGTGAACCAACATATTTATTGTAGAATTTCCCAGACATTGGTGGGGGTGGAGGGTGGAAAACAGAAAGGGTCAGAAGGTATATTTGAAGAAATAGCTAACAACTTTCTAAATTAAAGTCATGATTCTATAAATCCAAAAATATCAATAACCTCCATGTAGGACAAACTCAGGACTCATGTGAAGACATATTATAAATTTTTGAAATTCAAAGAAAAAGAGAAAATGTCAAAAGCAGTAAGAAAAATACATTCATTGCATAAGAGGATTCTTCAATAAGATTAATAGCCAATTATTTATCAGAATCCATATAGGCAAGAAAACAGTGGGATGTTATATTAAAAGTGCTAAGAAACAACAGCTGTCAACAAAAAAATGCTATACCCACAAAATCATCCTTCAAAGATAAGGGAGAGATTGTGACATTTCACCATAATATGAAAAAGTACATTACCACAAAATTTTACCTATAACCAATGGTAAAGTGGAATCTTCATGTTGAAATGAAAGGACATTAGACTAACTAAAAGCCATATAAATAATTAAAGATCTCTGGTCTAGTAAATACATGGGCAAATTAAAAAGTCAGTATTATTGTATTATGAGTTTGTAACTCCCCATTGTAATTTTTTACAAGCTTTAAAATACAAATAAAGTTTTAAAAATATACAGCTCTATTTTGGGATACACAGTTTATAAAGAAGTAATTTGTGGCAAGACAAGAACATAAAGAAGAGAGAATGGAACTGTATAAAATCATAGTTTTGTATGCTATTAAAGTTAAATTAGTATCAACTTGAACTAGATTGTTATAAATTAGAATGTTAAATATATTCTCTATGATAAACACAAAAATATGTTAATAACTTTGATGGCTAATACTGTCAACTTGACTGGATTGAAGGGTGCAAGGTATTGATTCTGGGTGTGTCTGTAAGGGTGTTGCCAAAGGAGATTAACATTTTAGTCAGTGGGGTGGGAAAGGCAGAGCCACCCCCAATCTGGATAGGCACCATCTTATCAGCTGCCAGCATGGCTAGAATATAAACCATGCAGAAAAAACATGAAAAGACTAGACTGGTGTAGCCTCCCAGCCTGCATCCTTCTCCCATGCTGGATGCTTCCTGCCCTTGAACATCAGACTCCAAGTTCTTCAGTTTTGGACATGGGCTGGCTCTACTTGCTCCTCAGCTTATAGATGGCCTATTGTGGGGACCTTGTGATTATGTGAATTATATATATACTTAATATATATCTTATTAGTTCTGTCCCTCTAGAGAACCCTGACCAAAACAAAAATATACACAAAAGGAAATTAGGAAGATATAAAAATAAATTAAGCACAAAAGAATGCATTAATTAAAGAAATGAAGAATGATAAGAACAACAATAACATTCTTTAAGACATAAAGATATAAATAACAAAATATCAAAAATAACTTTTTCTCTAGCAGTAACACTTTTAAACGTAAATAGACCAAACCTTCAATCTAAAGATCCCCTCAAAAGCAAAAATAACACAAAGAAGTTCACTCTCACCACTTCTATGCACCATTGAGCTATAGGTTCTAGACAGGACTATTAGGCAAGGAAAATAAAGGAAAGGCAAAACATTGGAAAGAAAATGTTAAAATTACTTATATTTGCATATGATAAGATCAAGCAAGCCTCCAAAAAGAAACTATTAGAGTTAATAAATGAGTTCAGCAAAGTAATGGATACAAGATCACTATGCATAAATCAGTCACATTAAATCATAGCAATGAACAATCTGAAAATGAAATTAAAAATAATTCTATTTACAGTAGCATAAAAGATACTTACAAATCAATTTAGCAAACAAATTGAAAGTCTTACAATTAAAGTACAAAGTACTGTTGACTGAAATTAAGGAAGCCTTAAGTAAATGAAAAAGCCTCTTGTAGTTTTGGAATGGAAGATTTAGCCAGTTAAGGTGGCAATACTCTCCAAATTGATCTGCAGATTCAAAACAATACCTGCTAAAATTTTTACCTGCGTTTTTCTTTTTTTTTTCACAGAAATTATCAACATGATTGTAAAATAGATATGAAAATGTAAGTTTCCCAAATAGTCAAAACAATTTTGGAAGAAAAAAATTGGTGGGCTTACATTTTCTAAATGTAAAATGGACTAAAAAGCTGTCGTAGTCAAGAAAATTCAGCACTGAAAAAAGGTTGACATATGGATCAATGGAATGGAATTGAGAGTACCGAAATAAACTTATACCTCTGGCCCATAGATTTACAACTTGGGTGTATAGACCAAGCTTGTCTAACCTACGGCCCACTGGCTCCATGTGGCTCAGGATGACTTTGAATATGGCATAACACCAATTCATATAATTTCTTTTTTTTTAATTTATTTTACTTTAAGTTCTGGGGTACATATGCAGATCTTACAGGATTGTTACATAGGTATACACATGCCATGGTGGTTTGCTGCCTCCATCCCCCTGTCACCTACATTAGGTATTTCTCCGGTTATCCCTCCCCAATCTCTACATCCCCTGATATCCCTCCTCTAGCACCCGAACCCCCAACGACCCCAGTGTGTGATGTTCCCCTCTCTGTGTCCATGTTTTCTTATTGTTCAACGCCCACATATGAGTGAGGTAAGAACATGAGGTGTTTGGTTTTCTGTTCTTGTGTCGATTTGCTGAGAATGATGGTTTCCAGCTTCATACACGTCCCTGTAAAGGACATGAATTCATCCTTTTTTATGGCTGCATAGTATTCCATGGTTATAAGTGACACATTTTCTTTGTCCAGTTTATCACTGATGGGCATTTGGGTTGATTCCAAGTCTTTGCTATTGTAAACAGTGCCACAATGAACATATGTGTGCATGTGTCTTTATAACAGAACGATTTATAATCTTTTGTGTATATAACCAGTAATGGGACTGCTGGGTTAAATGGAATTTCTATTTCTATATCCTTGAGGAATTGCCACACTGTCTTCCACAACGTTTGAGCTAATTTATACTCCCACAAACAATGTAAAAGCATTCCTATTTCTCCACATCCTCTCCAGCATCTGTTGCCTCATAATTTTTTAATTATTGCCATTCTAACTGGCGTGAGATGGTATTGCAATGTGGTTTTGATTTGCATTTCTCTAATGACCAGTGATGATCAGCATTTTTTCATATGTTCGTTGGCTGCAAAAACGTGTTCTTTTGAGAAATGTCTGTTCACATTCTTTGCCCACTTTTTGATGGGGTTGCATATTTTTTTCTTGTATATTTGTTTTAGTTTTTTGTAGATTCTGGATATTAGCCTGTTGTCAGATGGGTACCTTGCAAATTTTTTTTTCTCATTCTGTTAGTTGTCAGTTCCCCCTAACGATTGTTTCTTTTGCTGTGCAGAAGCTCTTAAGTTTAATTAGATCCCATTTGTCTATTTTGGCTTTTGTTGCCAATGCTTTTGGTGTTTTAGTCATGAAGTCCTTGCCTATGCCTATGTCTTGAATGGTATTGCCTAGGTTTTCTTCTAGGGTTTTTATGGTGTTAGGTCTTATGTTTAAATCTTTAAGCCATCTGGAGTTAATTTTTGTATAAGGTTAAGTAAAGGGTCCAGTTTTAGCTTTCTGCACATGACTAGCCAGTTTTCCCAATACCATTTATTAAATAGGGAATCCTTTCCCCATTCCTACTTTTTGTCAGTTTGTCAAAGATCAGATAGTGTAAGTATGTGGCATTACTTCCAAGGCCTCTGTTCTGTTCCATTGGTCTATATCTCTGTTTTGTTACCAGTACATGCTGTTTTGATTACTGTAGCCTTGTAGTATAGTTTGAAGTCAGGTAGTGTGATGCTTCTAGCTTTGTCCTTTTTGCTTAGGATTATCTTTGCTATGTGGGCTCTTTTTTGGTTCCATATGAAGTTTAAAGTTTTTTCCAGTTCTGTGAAGAAGGTCAATGGTAGCTTGGTGGGGATAGCATTGAATGTATAAATTACTTTGGGCATTATGGCCATTTTCATATTAATTCTTCCTAACCATAAGCATGGAATGTTTTTCCATCTCTCTGTGTCTTGTTTCCTTGAGCAGTGTTTTGTAGTTCTCCTTTAAGAGATCTTTCACATCCTTTGTTAGTTGTATTCCTAGGTATTTTATTCTCTTTGTAATAATTGTGAATGGGAGTTCGCTCGTGATTTGGCTCTCCGTTAGTCCGTTATTGGTGTATAGAAATGCTTGTGATTTTTGCACATTTATTTTGTATCCTGAGACTTCGCTGTAGTTGCTTATCATCTTAAGAGGATTTGGGGCTGAGATGATTGGGTCTTCTAAATATGCAATCATGTCTTCTGCAAACAGAGATAATTTGACTTCCTCTTTTCCTAATTGAATACCCTATATTTCTTTTTCTTGTATGATTGCTCTGACTAGAACTTACAAAGCTATGTTGAAAAGGAATGGTGAGAGAGGGCACCCTTGTGTAGTGCCAGTTTTCAAAGGGAATGAATCAGCCTTGAATACCTAGGAAGAAGCCTATTTGATTGTTACAGATAAGCTTTTTGATGTGCTATTGCATTTGTTTTGCCTGTATTTTATTATAGATTTTTGCATCAATGTTCATCATGGATATTGACTTGAAATATTCTATTTTATTTATGTCTCTGCCAGGTTTTGGTATCAGGATGATGCTGGTCTCATAAAATGAGTTAGGAAAGATTCCTTCTTTTTGTATTATTTGGAATAGTTTCAGAAGGAATGGTATCAGCTCCTCTTTGTATGTCTGGTAGAATTGGCTGTGAACCCATCAGGACCTGGACTTTTTTTTGGTTGCTATGCTATTAATTGCTGCCTCAACTCCAGTCGTTGTTACTGGTCTATTCAGGAATTCAGCTTTTTCCTGGTTTAGTGTTGAGAGGGTGTATGTGTCCAGGAATTCATCCATTTATTCTGGATATACTGGTTTATGTGCATAGAGTTGTTTGCAGTAATTTCTGATGGTAGTTTGTATTTCTATGGACAACAAAATAGATAGACTGCTAGCTAGACTAATAAAAAATAAAAGAGAGAAAAATAGAATAGACACAATAAAAAATGATAAAGGGGATATCACCACTGTATAATTTCTTAAACGTTATGAGGTGGTTGTATTTCATATCTTTTAAAGCCCATCAGCTACTGTTAGCATTAGTGTATTTTATGTGTGGTCCAAGGCAATTCTTCTTCTTCCAATGTGGTCCAGGGAACCAAAATATTGGACACCCTTGTCTGGACCACTTATTGTGGAAAAAAATAACTTTGTGAAGAATTGTGCTGGAATAACTGGATATTCACATGCAAGAGTGATATTAAACTCCTACCTTGCATCACACACACAAATGAACAAAAAAGGAGGCATTAGAAGTACTGAACACTTAGGGAAAAAACCATAAGGTTAAATCTTCATGACCGTGGGTTTGGCAATGGATTCTTAAATTTGACACCAATAGCATGAACAACAAAACAAAAATATACATTAATAGAATTTTATCAATATCTAAAGCTTTTGTGTTTCAAATAACACTGTTAAGAAAGTTAAAAGAGAACACTTGAATGGGAAAAATAATTGCAAATCATATATTTGATAAATGTTTCATATCTAGAGTAAATAAATAGCACTTGCAAGTCAACAACAAAAAGATAACTCAATTAAAATATTGGCAAGGAATTAATAGAAATTTCACTAAAGTTCATATGTAAATGTTCAATAAATATAGGAAAAGATGGTCACAATTACTAGTCATGAGGGAAATGCAAATCAAATCTACAATGTCACACCATTTCATATCAAATAGAATGCTATAATCAAAGAAAAACAGACAATAACAAATGCTGACAAGAATGTGGAGAAAGTGAAATAATTGTCATATGTTGCCAGTGAGAATGTACCATGGTGCAGTCACGATGGAAAACAGCTTGGCTGTATTTTTAAAACTTAAGCATAGAGTTACCATATAATAAAAAATTCAAATTCTGCATATGTATATACAAGAGAACTAAAAAGATACATTCCATATAAACTTTACAAAAATATTCAGCAGCATAATTTATAATAGATAAATAAAGAAACAAACCAAATGTTCATCAACAGATGAATGAATAAACTAACTGTGGTAATGAATGCTATTACAACTGCTGTTGCTACTACTACCATTACTATTATAATTCAGACAGAAACAAAAGGCCACATATTATAAGACTTCATTTCTATGAAATGTCCAGAATAAACAAACCTGTAAAGACTCTACTATGAACAGTAGTTGGCAAAAGATGGGTGAGTAGATTGGAAGTAAATACTAATGGGTGTGTGTGTGTGTGTGTGTGTGTTTTGTTTTTGGTGGGATGATGGAAATGTTCTGGAATTAGGTGGTTGCACAGTTTTGTGAATATACTAACAATTCTTTAACTGTACAATCCAAAATGGAAAATTTTGTCATATATTAGTTATATCAGTATTAAAAGTAAATTGCATAAAAAGAATAGAAATAGATGTTGTGCTTGGTGATTTTGAACACTATTTCTTCATTCCTAAAGAGATACATAGATAGAAATAAATCTTTCTTCTATTGTGCATTGTTTCCATCATAAGTTTTGGATCTGCAAGACTAACCTTGTAATCATGGGTGTGTCTGGTCTGAAGACCAAAGTCCACCTGCTAAAGAGATAATGAATCTCACGAATCTTAGCAGGTATTGTCATAGCTGCTGAGCCAACCATTTCTGTATCCACCATGTGTCAGGACTTCTTATACAAAATAATGAATCTTCTTATAGTTTAATCTCTTTTAGTTGGAGTTTTGGTTCCTTGGAGCCCAAAAGTAGTCTTATATGAATTAAAAAGTGCAGGATGGCTTACTTTTATTTAATTTTAATGTGCAGAATTTCAATATATATAATAGCATTCTTTTCAACACTATATCATTAGATATTGCTAACCAGCAAAAGGATGTGTAAATGTGAGTTGATTTCACATGATGCAATTTTTATTTGGAATAAATCATAGATAACTCATTAAAATGCATTGTTTAATTACCTAAATCATTTGTCAGTTGCAGCAGATGTTGTCAGTGTCCCACCCGTGTTCTTCAGAACTCACGATTTGGGTGTGTTTCCATCAAGTTCCAATTGCCAGTAAATACATCTTTGAGCCTAGGGCATTTTACAAAGCCACAGAAAGCTGTTTATCCATGTTTTACTGTAGGATGAAAGCGCCAGGGTATTAATATCCTCTGAGAGAAGTTTTCAATCAATGGTTCTTGGAAGTGTATGTATAAATATCCGGCTCCCTTGGCCTTATTATGAAATAATTCTGAGGTCTGTGTTTTACACCATGTTTAAGAGTCTTCCTATAGAACCCAGCTTCAGAGATTCATATGGTTGCTGGCTTGATATCACACTTTGTGTTTCTTCTGTTCCCTGTATCACTTACCTATAATTTTACCAATGTCCTTTGCAGCTGTCAGAGAAATTATTTGCTCTCAACTTCTTGTCTTAGGATCTGCTTCCGAAGAAACTCAAACTAAAGCATATATGTGCAAAATCATTATCCTGAAGATATATGGACTTATTCACAATGATCGCCTGCATTAACATTTTCATCATATCTTCACTTTTGCATCACAGGGAAGCCTGAGAAAGGTCTGACATTTTACAAGGGCTTAGTGAAACTATTAATGTTATTAATAGCAAAGCACTGAATCCATGGCCTTCTTCACTTCAGCTGTGTCAACAGTGTGATTACCAGCAACTACTAACTGAATGAATCTAATTGGCTTTCTCACAGAAAAGCTCTTGCTAATCGTATTTTGAAAAAAAAAATTAGTATACTTTCTTGTGAAATTACATTTTCAAATTAATATACATTGCTGCTATATTTGTTCATTTGAATAACTGAAATTCATCCGTCCAAGACAAGCTTAAATCAGTATTATATGTTGGTCACACAAATGACAAAACTGGAGGAATGCTTTTCATGCTTACATCATAGTGGCATGGGTTGATTTGATTGTCTGAAAACGTTGTTATTAATTCATGCAATTAACTTGCTGAAAGTATTATATTTGGAAGTTCTATATAATTCCTTCAGAAGTTCTTTCCCAATTTGTATGAGAGAACTGAACAGATAAAATATACTTTTTTTTCTATCACACTAGAAATATTCTCCCAGAACTTGACATGTTCAGAGAAAAACCAACTTCTGCATTGCTTCAACTGGCTTTTGTAAGAAAGTATTGTTGAATAAAATTATATTATTTTGGTTAAGAACTAATTCTTTATAATCAACAAAAAATAAAATAAGTACATGCATATTTTGAGACATGGCACTGGGCAAGATAAAAACTGAAAAACAAAATCATCTTGTCAATTTACTTTATCATTTGCTTTATCATTTTCTTAAAGTAAGGGCAGCATATCAAGTGTATTAATTGCACATAATTACAGCCATCTCGTTGATAAATTTATATTCAGATATATCTTTTGTACAGCAATTAGATTAGTTATTGCTTATATTTGTTTATTTTCTCAATTATGAAAATAATAATACCATGTTTCCATTATACTTAGTATTTAATATTACCTTTTATTTATGGCTAATGTTATGGATTTTCCATTTGTTCTAATGGCATATACTTTTCTTTTGAAATAAATTTTAGAATGCTAAATGAGTAAATTTAGAAAAAAATGTTAAATATATGATGGTACACAGAAATGGAAAAATGGGTAAAATGTGACTACAGCAGAAGAAACTGCTACAGTAGAGCAAGATACTATCCTAACATTAAAAGAATGTATTGTTGCTTTGGGGACTGCTATTTGCTACCTAATTGGGTGTCTTCACATTATCATTTGCTACCTATATAGGCATCTTCACCTTATCATTCTGGGCTACAATTCCCTCTCCCAAACTATTGCTCATTTCAGCCTAATATTTTATGATACTATAATTGCTAGTCATAGGGAGCAATCTGGCAAGATGGCCAAATAGAAACATCTCTGGTCTGCAGCTCCCAGCAAGACGAATGCAGAAGGCGGGTGATTTCTACATTTCCAACTGAGGTACACAGTTCATCTCATTGGGACTGGGTAGACAGTCACTGCAGCCCATGGATGGTGAGCAGAAGTAGGGTGGGCGCGTCGCCTCACCCAGGAAGTGCAAGGGGCCAAGGAACTCCCTCCCCTAGCCAAGGGAAGACATGAGGGACTGTGCCATGAGAGACAGTGCTGTCTAGCCCAGATACTGTGCTTTTCCCATAGTTTTTGCAACCCACAGATCAGGAGATTCCCTCAGGTACCTACACCACCAGGGCCATGGGTTCCAAGCACAAAACTGTGCAGCCATTTGTGCAGACACCAAGCTAGCTGCAGAAGCCTTTTTTTTATATACCCTAGTGGCTCCTGGAACCCCAACGAGACAGAACCGTTCACTCTCCTGGAAAGGAGGCTGAAGCCAGGGAGTCAAGAGGTCTTGTTCAGTGGGTTGCACCCCCATGGCACCCAGCAAGCTAAGGTACACTGGCTCAAAATTCTCGTTTCCAGGATAGTAGTCCGAAGTCGACCTGGAATGCTCCAGCTTGGTGGAGGGAGGGGCTTCCACCATTACTGAGGCTTGAGTAGGCAGTTTTCCCCTCACTTTGTAAACAAAGCCACAGGGAAGTTCAAGCTGGGTGGAGCCCACTGCAGCTCCACAAAGCCACTGCAGCCAGACTGCCTCCCTAGATTCCTATTCTCTGAGCAGGGCATCTCTGAAAGAAAGGCAGCAGCCCCAGTTAGGGACTTATAGATAAAACTCCCATGTCCCTAGGACAAAGCACCTGGGGGAAGCGGTGGCTGTGGATGCAGCTTCAGCAGACTTAAATGTTCCTGCCTGAGGGATCTGAAGAGAGCAGCAGATCTCCCAGCACAGCAATTGAGCTCTGCTAAGGGACAGACTGCCTCCTCAAGTGGGACCCTGAACCTCCTGCCTTCTGACTGGAAGACACCTCCCCGCAGGGGTCGACAGACAGCTAATATAGGAAAGCTCTGGCTGCCATCATATCTGTGACCCTCTGGGATGAAGATTCCAGAGGAAGAAGCAGGCAGCAATCTTTGCTATTCTGCAGCCTCTACTGGTGATACCCAGAGAAAGAGGATCTGGAGTGGACTGCCAGCAAAATCCACCAGACCTGCAGAAAAGGGGCCTGACTGTTAGAAGAAAAACTAACAAACAAAGCAATAGCATCAACATCAATAAAAAGGATACCCACACAAAAACCCCATCCAAAGTTCATCAGCATCAAAGATCAAAGGTAGATAAATCCATGAAAATCAGGAAAAAACAGCACAAAAATGCTGAAAATTCCAAAAATAGAGTGTCTCTTCTCCTCCAAAGAATCACAACTCCTCACCACCAAGGGCACAAAACTGGACAGAGAATGAATTTGATGAACTGACAGAAGTAGGCTTCAGAAGGTGGGTTACAACAAACTCCTCTGAGCTAAAGGAACATGTTTTAACCCTATGGAAGGAAGCTAAGAACCTTGACTGCTAACTAGAATAAGAACATAAATGATCTGATGGAGCTGAAAAACACAGCACAAGAACTTCATGAAGCATACACAAGTATCAATAGCCAAATCAATCAAGCAGAAGAAAGGATATCAGAGATTGAAGATCAACAATAAAATAAAGCATGAAGACAGGACTAGAGAAAAAAGAATGAAAAATGACCAAGGCTTCAAGAAATATGGGACTATGTGAAAAGACCAAAACTACAATTGATTGGTGTACCTGAAAGTGATGGGGAGAATGGAACCAAATTGGAAAACACACTTCAGGATATTACTCAGGAGAACTTCCCCAACCTTGCAAGACAGGCCAACATTCAAATTCAGGAAATACAGAAAACACTACAAGTTACTCCTAGAGAAGAGCAACCTCAAGACATGTAATTGTCAGACTCAGCAAGGTTGAAACAAAGGAAAAATGTTAACAGCAGCCAGAAAGAAAGGTCAGGTTACTTATAAAGGGAAGCCCATCAGACTAAAAGCTCACTGCAGAAACCCTACAAGCCAGAAGAGAGTGGTGGCCAATATTCAACATTCTGAAAGAAACAAATTTTCAACCCAGAATTTCACAGCCAGCCAAATGGCTTCATAAGGGAAGAAGAAATAAAATCCTTTACATACAAGCAAACACTGTGAGATTTTGTCACCAGCAAACCTGCCTTACAAGTGTTTCTGAAGGAAGCACTAAATAAGGAAGGGAAAAATTGGTACCAGTCACTGCAAAAACATACCAAATTATAAATACTAACAACACCATAAAGAAAATGCATAAACAAGTGTGCAAAATAACCAGCTAGAATCATGATGACAGGATCAAATTCACACATAACAATATTAACCTTAAATGTAAATGGGCCATATTCCCCCAATTAAAAGGCACAGACTGGCAAATTGGATAGAGTCAAGTCTCATTGGTGTGCTGTATTCAGAAGAATCATCTAACACAAAGACACATATAGGCTCAAAATAAAGGGATGGAGGAATATTTACCAAGCAAATGAAAAGAAAAAAAAAAAAAGAGCAGGGGTTGCGATCCTAGTCTCTGATAAAACAGCATTTAAACCAACAAAAATTTAAAAAGACAAAGAAGGGCATTATGTAATGGTAAAGGAATCAATGCAACAAGAAGAGCTAACTGACCTAAAAGTATATGCATCCAACACAGGAGCACCCAGATTCATAAAGCAAGTTTTTAGACATCTACAAAAAGACTTAGACTCCCATACAATAATAGTAGGAGATTTTAAAACCCCACAGTCAATATTAGATAGATCAATGAGACAGAAAATTAACAAGGATATTCAGGACTTGAACTTAGCTCTGGACCAAGCAAACCTAATAGACATCTACCGAACTCTCCACCCCATATCACTAGAATATATATTCTTCTCAGGACATATAGTACTCACTCTAAAATTATTAGTACTTATTCTGAAACTGACCACATAATTGGAAGCAAAACATTCATCAACAAATGCAAAATAATGGAAATCATAGCAGTCTCTCAGACCACAGTGCAAACAAGTTAGAACTCAGGATTAAACTCACTGAACATCACCCAACTACATGAAAACTGAACAACTTGCTCCTGAATGACTGCTGGGTAAATAATAAAATACAGGCAGAAATAAAGAAGTTCTTTGAAACCAATGGGTACAAAGACACAATGTACCAGAATCTCTGAGACACAGCCAAAACAGTGTTTACAGGGAAATTTATAGCACTAAGTGCTGACAGGAAAGATCTAAGCAGAAATCTAAAATTGACACCCAACATCACAATCAAACAAACTAGGGAAGCAAGAGCAAACAAATTCAAAGGCTAGCAGAAGACAAGAAACAACTAAGATCAGAGCAGAACTGAAGGAGATAGAGACAGAAAAAAACCAACAAAATATCAATGCATCCAGGAGCTGGTTTTTGAAAAAATTAACAAAATAAACACACTGCCAGCCAGACTAATAAAGAGGAAAAGAGAGCAGAATCAAAGAGAAACAATATAAATGATAAAGGGGATATCACCACTGATCCCACAGAAATACAAACTACCATCAAAGCATACTGTAAACACCTCTATGAAAATAAACTAGAAAATCTAGAAGAAATGGATAAATTCTTGTACACATACACCCTCCCAAGACTAAATCAGGAAGAAGCTGAATCCCTGAATAGACCAATAACATGTTCTGAAATTGAGGCAATAATTAATAGCCTACCAACCAAAACAAGCCCAGGAAGAGATGGATTCACAGCTGAAATCTACCAGAGGTACAAAGAGGAGCTGGAAGCATTCCTTCTGAAACTATTCCAAACAATACAAAAAGATGAACTGCTCCATAACTCATTTTATGAAGCCAGCATCATCCTGATACCAAAATCTGACAGAGACACAACAAAAAAAGAAAATTTCAGGCCAATATCCCTGACCAACATCAATGTGAAAATCCTCATTAAAATACTGGCAAACTGAATCCAGCAGCACATCAAAAAGCTTATCCAATACTATTAGTTCAGCTTCATCCCTGGGTTGCAAGGCTGGTTCAACATACACAAATCAATAAATGAATCCAAACATAAACAAAACCAATGACAAAAAAAAATGATTATCTCAGTAGACGCAGAAAAGGCCTTAGATAAAATTAAACACCTCTTTATGCTAAAAAGTCTAAATAAACGAGGTATTGATGGAAGATATCTCAAAATAATAAGAGCTATTCATGACAAACCCACAGACAATATCATACTGAATGGGCAAAAGCTGAATGCAGTCCCTTTGAAAACCAGCACAAGACAAGGATGCTCTCTCTCACCACTCCTATTCATCATAGCCTTAGAAGTTCTGGCCAGGACAATCAGAAATAAAGAGAAAGAAATAAAGCGTATTCAAATAGAAAGAGAGAAAGTTAAATTGTCTCTGTTTGCAGATGACATAACTGTATATTTAGAAAAACACATTGTCTAAGCCCCAAAACTCCTTAAGCTGATAAGCAATACCAGCAAAGTCTCAGGATACAAAATCAATGTGCAAAACTTAGAAGCATTCCAATATACCAATAAGAGAGAGCCAAATCATGAATGAACTCCCATTCACAATGGCTACAAAGAGAATAAAATTCCTAGGAATACAACTTACAAGGAATGTGAAGAACCTCCTCCAGGAGAACTATAAACCACTGCTTGAGGAAATAAGAGAGGACACAAACAAATGAAAAAACATTCCATATTCAGGGATAGAAATAATCAATATTGTGAAAATGTCCATATTGCCCAAAGTAATTTATAGATTCAATGCTATCCCTATAAAGCTACCATTGACTTTCTTAACAGAATTAGAAAACACTACTTTAAATTTCATATGGAACCAAAAAAGTGCCTGTATAGCCAAGACAATCCTAAGTAAAAGGAACAAAGCTGGAGGCATCATGCTATCTGACTTCAAACTATGCTACAAGGCCATAGTAACCAAAACAGCATGGTACTGGTACCAAAAGAAGATATACAGACCAATGGAACAGAACAGAGACCTCAGAAGTAACACCATACATTTACAACCAGCAGATCTTTGACAAACCTGACAAAAACAACCAATGGGGAAGGATTGCTATTTAATAAACGGTGTTCAGAAATCTGGCTAGCCATATGCTGAAAACTGAAACTGAATCCCTTCCTTATACCTTAATCAAAAATTAACTAAAGATGGATTAAAGACTTAAATGTAAGACCTAAAACCATAAAAACCCCAGAAGAAAACCTAGGCAATACCATTCAGGACATAGGCATGGGCAAAACTTCATGACTAAAAACTTCATGACTAAAGAGCAATTGCAACAAAAGCCAAAATTGACAAACGGGATCTAATTAAACTAAAGAGCCTCTGAACAGCAAAAGAAATGATTACAGTGAACTTGAACCAACAGAATGGGAGAAAATTTTTGCATTCTACCCATCTGACCATGGTCTAATATCTGGAATCTACAAGGAACATAAATAAATTTGCAATAAATAAAACAAACAACTTCATCAAAAAGTGGGCAAAGGATGTGAACAGACATTTTTCAAAAGAAGACATTTATGTGGCCAACAAACTTGAAAAAAAGCTCATCATCACTGGACATTAGAGAAATGTCAATCAAAACTACAATGAGATATCATCTCATGCCAGCTAGAATGGCGATCATTAAAAACTCAAGAAACAACAGAAGCTAAAGAGGATGTGGAGAAATAGGAACACTTTTATACTGTTGGTGGGAGTGTAAATTAGTTCAATCATTTGGAAGATAGTGTGGCTACTCCTAAAGGATCTAGAACCAGAAATA
>CAUYQU010098581.1:0-63214 GCA_963574635.1 Cheracebus regulus
ACACACACACACACACTAAAATATAAGTTACGCTTATGAAAGCTTCTAGAACAGGGAAACAAAAGTACCACCCAGAGGCTGGGTGCAATGTCTCACACCTGTAATCCTAGCACATTGGGAGGGTGAGGTGGCCAGGTCACCTGAGGTCAGGAGACCGAGACCATCCAGGCCAACATGGTAAAACCCCATGTCTACTAAAAGTACTAAAAATTAGCTGGTTGTGGTGGCACACATCTGTAATCCCAGCTACTTGGGAGGCTGAGGCAGGAGAATTGCTTGAATCCGGGAGGTGGAGGTTGCAGGAAGCCGAGGCTGCACCACTGCACTCCAGCCTGGGTGACAGATTGAGACTCTGTCTCAAAAACGAAAACAAAAACTAAAACAAAACAAAACAACACCAACAACAAAAACACTCAGAAAGTAAAACACAATTATGCAATTATGAATCTTACACTGGAGTTACATGCAGGGCACAGTGGGAATATGGAAAGGATATTAAAATTTTGGACACTATCTCTGTGAACTGTTTCTTAGACACCGTGAGGACTGACAGTCAGTAGATGAAAATATAAGCACCATTTCAGGCAGCATGTTTCTTTAAGTTAGGAGAAAAAAGTATCACTAATGGCTAGATTTATTGACATTTCTTCACTGGAAACTGATTTTTTTAATTAGAAAGACGCAATGGGACATTAAACTGTCAAAAAGAAAAAAAAGAAAGGAAAAGGGGGACAGAATGAAGGAAGAAAAGATGGAAAAAATAATTTCAATTAACTATAGTGTCATCCTCATTTTTCCAGTAGTCTTTCCCTTTTACTCAAAATATCCTCTGGTCTGTGGAAATCACTGCAAACCAGTTAGATACCTCACCTTGAACTTCCTATCATATGTTGAATTTAGCTTAGGTCTTTTGATTATAAGCTCTCTGATGGAAATACATGGCTTATCTGAATCTGACCAATTAGTGTTATTTTAATAGTACCAAAAGACTTGTGAGGATTAAGATATTTTGAAAATCACTATCATTCTTTGCCACTCCCTTTTTAGAAACTGGTTATTTTACAATCAAGAGAAGACTCTCAAATTTCTCTTTGTCTCAAAAAAGAGAAAAAAGAGGTTTAGTTAGTAGGTTTAGGCATTTTATCTTGAAGAAATAATTCCACCATCATCACTTCCTTCTTCTCAAGGCATGCCAGTACATAACTTAAAATCAACATTGCTTATACAAGAGCAAAGAGAATTTGTAAGTAAATCTCCAAAATCTTAGACTGTCAGAAGTTCTAAGGAGATAAACACAATCCAACTCATCAACTGATAAAAATCATTTTACAATTATACAAACCAAATACAAAGTGTGATGAAATGTCTTTTCATGAAAATGATAGTTATGCTCAAACATGTGAGCAGACACCATGGATATGATGCCAAAGCTTTCAGCTATTTGTATGCAGCATTGATTCATGCCCAATAGCCCAATATTGTCTCATTGATCAAATCCTTGGGTACCAAAGTGACATATTCACATAGAATGTAATTAAAGCTAATTATGATATAATATTAGAATGAACACTTAGAAATATCTGTGTCATTTAGTTTTTAAAACAAATAATCTAAAATAGCATTTAATCAAATGAAACACCTTCATTATTTGGCTTGTATTTCATTGTAGAAATGTGCATTATAAAATTTATCATAAAATAATAGTATTTTATGTAAAAATCTTAGAGGAACCAATAAACACACATACACACAAATATACCCTTATGCATAAAGATGACAAATAGGTAGATAGATCCAAAGTTGGAACTGTTCTAAATAAAACAACTTAAAATGTATGAAAAAAATTTAAGCAACATTCATAATTTTCATTATAAAATGGAACATATAAAAAGCAATATAACCATGTTAATGACTTTCCATTATATAAATTATAAGTAGTGATTCTTTATTTTGCTAATAATAATTCATTCTCTTAGTTATAGACAGTATTTTTATAAAAGCATTAAACATAACATGTTTTTAAAAGAAATTTTAATTTTAGACATATGTACAATCCTTAAAACATCTTTTAAACAATTATTTGGAATTATCTGAATGTGACACAAAGTAATAGTCCTGAAGTCTTACTACAATCAAAAATTTTAAAGGTCATACAGTTTGCCTAGTCCTACCGCTTCCCAATGCTGCCATGTTTTAATGTGACAGCGCTGATGAATAGTCTCCAACTTTAGCCAAGTATCTCCAAAAAATGACATGACAGACTTTTTTTTTTTTAAGAATTAGTTCTGGTTGTTAAAATGTTATTTTGAGGTGAAATCCAGTTCCCAGTGCTTCTACTTTTAATTAAGATGTCCTTATTAAACAGAAAATAAAGCTCAAAGGATTTTTTTAAAGATAACATTCTTCAACAATGGGAGGTAACCTCTTACAATGGAACTATAGTCATATACCAATGCAAAAAATGATCTCTTTTCTAACAAAGACATACAATTATTTTCTCGTTACATTGTAATGAAACTGAATACATGACTAGTATTATTCAGATGATCAAAAACTATGTCTTAACATTAAGTATTAGAAAAGCAACATAGCCATAAGATAATGAATTTTGCTTCAGAGATGTTATATAAACCAGTATATAGAAGCTGCTTTCAAATTTTCTGAGTATTTTTTTAAATAAAAGACAATAATATCTGTTCATGAATGAAACATTTTTAAAGAAACGGAGAATAATTCTACAGACACATCATATTCTTATGTTAGCAATTTGTAAGTATTCTATCTGCTAGAAGCAATAAATAACTTCGATAATTTAAATTAAATTCTTACTAGTTTTTTTTGCCTAGTACATATAATAGAAAATAATTTATACTTGAAATGTAATTATGTCTTTCTTAGTTCAATGTAATTACTCTGCTCTGTTTTTTAACAGTGAAAACCAGTAATAAAAGAGACTCAAGTTTATTCTGAACAGAAACTCATTTCTAATGAATTCTACCATTTCAACTCTATTTTTCTTTTCCTTGGAAATCTGAGAAAATTCTATGACTTGAATAATGAACACATGGTTTTCAGATTTCGATTTAATCCAGCAAAATGCTTTTGACACATCAGGCAATCACAAAACAAGCACTGGTCTGAGCATGATGACAAGTTGTCAGACTGATGTGCAGTGCCTACCTCATTTTGGTAGCATTTTCACGTTTTGTAGATAACAAGGTGAAAAGTGAGTAAACACTACACAAGAGCATAAAAAATCTCCCATTTGCATTCCATTGCTTACATTTCCTCCACGGGTTAGTTTAGTTTTACAAAATAAAAGTATATATTTAATTTTAAATTTGGCAAATGAAAATGTGGATACAAAAAACTGTAAGCTTAGAATATTAAAAATGCAAACAATTGCTTACCTTACGTGGATAGTCTATTTTCACAAGATTACATAAGATAGAAACTATAGATTCTTACAAATACATTGTATATATAGATGCCTTCACCACCACCACAAATGGTGATTTGGGGATTTGTTTCTTTTCTGGAAGGGGGACTGGCATAGCTGTAGCCTAATATGTAAGCCAGACAGTATTATTCTCTCTTTACATACCAAGCTTTTTTCTATTGTTTCCTCATGAAATATAAAATTCCACTTATAATTCTAATCCTGTTTTCTGCACTACTTTTTCAAATTTATTTTTCGAACCGAATATCAAAATTTAAAAATGCTGTAAATCTAAGGAATATTCTGAGAATAGTATGTGAAAAGAATCTATTACAATTAATGAACTTGTGATAGTAGCTTAATTCATTTGGATTTGCATATAACATGTGTCTATTCCCTCTTGCCTCCTTTTCATCCACTCTACACAAAGTTAACATACACAATTTTCTACAAGATATTTTAGCAGATCTCAGAGCTGATTCTTCCTCGGAAGACTTTCCTTAGCCAACCCCTTCAACAACTTCTGGGCTGAAACAATGAACTTTATTTCTTTTCAGTAATCAAACTTGCATATTTACCACGGTTACTTTAATCATAATATCCCAGATTCCCCACCCCTTATCCACTGGGTTTTTAAGAATCTCAATTTAATTTTAGCCACTGTTGGTCAGCTATTTCAACAGCAATATGTTATAAACAATGCCAAATTTGAAACAGCACACATTATGCCTGCACATTTTCTTTTTCTTTCTTTTTTTTTTTTTTTTCTGTACTCAGATGGAATGGGCTTTAGGATATGGTTTGGGATCATGTTTGTCCATTTGTATCTCATTCTTGGGACCACACCCTTTCAATAGGTGAGTAGCAGCAGTGGGAGAGGGCAATATAAATTATGTAAGCACATTTAAGCTTTCTGGTATAACAGGTAAAAAGGACAAAGAAGCCATAGCACGGGCTGGAACTGAAGGAAGAACTGTGGACAAAATGTCGCTTAGCACCACTAGTTTCAAGGCATTCTGTTTATTTTAAGTGCACACATTATCTTCCTATGACTCTTCTTCCTCAACTTTTAGCACCATTACTTATTTTCTAAACTTCTAGATGGTAGTAATCTGATGGCATTTGATATTCATCTTGTTGATGTGAAAGGCCTGTGTCTTTTCAAATGTATAGGGTTAATTAAACCATTTTAAATTATATTTTCTATGAATTTTCACTTTCAATGTGTTTACTAAAGATTCTTGATTCATTTTATTTACTAAAACATGTCGCTTTGAACAATAAGGATCAGCAGCAATATTAGCTAGTTTTCTCTTTCCAGTGTTAAAAGATGTAGATTGTAAGAGCCGAAATGGAATGGTGCAAGCAAAAAATGTAAGAGTGAGATCCCTGGCTGAGAGTGCACAAAGGATACTTAGCTGAGATAAGACAGCAGAGGATCAGAGAGTAAATGTCATACTTGGAGAGACATCATATTCCTCTTAAGTTGAGTTTCTTGTTTTATAGAAATTCTTCAGTCTTTCTCTAAACTATAGAGGGTGTTGATATATAAACTCAAATGTTAATTCAAATAACATTAATCACCAACCAAATTTAATTTATAAGATGACATTTCCATTAATCGTTATCTTTTAAACAACTGTTTCAAGAATATTTTATTTTATGAGTAGTTAAGGGTTCTAACGGAGGTTTCGTTGTATTATCCATTTTGTCTTCTAAGACAAGTAAGTGTGGAACCATTGTGGGTCATTTAGAAATCTCTACGAGTAAAAAAGGTAAAGATATTGCTTTATTTTGATACTAGTTTTCCTTGCTACTTATAAGAGTGGTTTCCATTGAGTAATTGATTGTCAGAAATGTTCTCTTAATGTCAACTACTTTAAAATCAAGATATTCATATTTTGCATAATTTTTAAATATTTAGTTGGCATATATGAAAACACTAAACAGTAGGCTAATTCGTTCATATAACTATATAGAGCACCATTTTGTTAAGGATATTCATGGTAATTTAACTGAGAAGCGAATTCTCTCTTTTTGACTCTTATTTTGTCAAAAACTCAGTTGTTTTTAAAAATTCACATTGTTAATGTTAACATTATATCTAGCCAGACTATTTAACAATTGTTCACATGGAACATAAAGCTGTGGCTCCACCCAAAATGCTTTTATAGAATCTCATTTTTATACCCTGCCTTGTTTGGAGGGACGCATCAAGAACAGATCATACCAACTGCTCTTTACATTTATTTTAGGGATTTTTAGAAGGTGTAATCTCTTACTTCATTTGAATTGTTCCCACCTTTGAAAATCACCTAGAAAAATGCTTCTGTCTTATGAATGATATTTACTTAATTTTATTTTTTAATTATTTAATTATTTTTAAATCGTTTGTGGGTGCTTAGTAGTTGTATATATTTATAGGGTACATGAGATGTTTTGATACAGGCATGTAATATGATATCAGCACATCATGGGATTTAATTCATTTTAAGTCCATGTAGAAGATTCAAGGTAAGATGATTGAGTGTCATGAAAGATAGATGTGGGTTCAAATGCCATCTCCATCTTTGACAACTTTCTAACCTAACTAAACTGTAGTTCCCCATCTATAAAACAGACATATTACTCTCCTCACAAGATTTATCTGAAGAACAAACTGAGGAAACACTGACCATGTAAGGTAGCTAACATTATCCCTGTGACCTGTGAAAATGCTAATTCATTAGTTTTGATGATTAATTGTGAAAATGCTAATTCATTAGTTTTGATGATGATGTATCATACATCTTTAAAAATTTTTTGCTAACTAAAAACTCAGACCAAAATTCTTAATCTAACTTAAAGAATTTTGCAAGAATTTAGTATTAACTTTTTGCATATTATTTCCTGTAGAATTATACTAAACATTTATTTTTCTTTTGCCATTTAAAACACCTTATACTACATTAGTTTATAAAGGCTACTTTATCCATAGTTTTTGATGAGAAAGAAAAAAAGAAAAGTTATCTCAAACCCAATCTGTAAGGATGTGTGCAAGTAAGTAAATAAATACTACATGGTCACCTTTATACTAAATAGTTTCATTCAAAGGAATAATTTGTTTTTATTGCATTCCATCATAGTGTAGATCTATTTTGAAAAGTACTTAGGTACTTGTTCAACTTGTATAAGTGAGCAGTCTAAACGCACACTTAGGCAGGGATGTCACTCTTCTGAAAGTATATTACTATACATAATATTGATTGGCAATATTCAAAAGAGGGTCAAAATGAAGACAGTTTAGGGACCGGGAAGCTGCCTGTAATGATTTTTAACTTTACATAAGTAATCAACTTTTATTCTATGCTGGGGTGTAGAGGCTGTATATAATGTAGTTGGGTACTGTGATACATATCAGAATAAAGTTCCTTCATACTTTTTTTAATTAAAAATAAGTCATTGATTTTAAAACTATTTTTATGTATTGCTATCAATATTTATATTTAAAATACTATAAATTGAGAGATATCTTGACATTATTTTTATATCTATCAAATTTGATTATCATTAATTTTGGGAAACCATGAATAAAGCAAATTTTTTGAAATTACATAAGTATTTTAAAATAATAAGGCAAGATGATAATTTTAAATATATGCATATTATTTTGTTTTAGTAAGAACATATATTTTCCAGATTTTTAACAGACACTTGGAAATTAGTAATTACCTGAACATGGGGGATCTTTAAAAAAAAAAAAAAGTATTAGGAGAGATTTCAAGCAATCAGACCTACCTAAGAAGGAGTGGGCTGTCACTAGGAATTTTTATTCCTAGTCAGTCAAGAATTTTGTAGAAGGGATTCATGTGCTGGTACCAATAGGACAGGAAGATTTTAATCAGCTTTACTTTCTATGTTTGTTTGTGGAAACTATGTGTGTATGTATACATACATTTTCCAAAAAGGAATATTAAATGATTATAGAGATTTTTAAAAAAATGAAATTAGTAATTTATCAATAATCGATTTGGAACAAAAACTGAATAATGAAATATTATTTTATACACTGTATTCCTTGAAGATTTGAAATTGCAGTATGCTTTCTAGTTAAATTGTAAGGTCATAAGGAAGGGAAATGATAAACTGATATAAGTGGCAGCTCAATAATTACAAACATCCTATTTAATATGAATATAGCTTTTCTATCAACTTCTTCTTAGTCATCACTGAAGTCTCTTCAGTAGCAGGTAGTATTGAAAATGTTGAATTAAACAGTTTAATTTACAATAAAATGAAATGAATCTCAGTAGAATAAATCAAATGTCTCACCTATGAAGGGTAATTATCTTTCTTTTTCTCAAAAAAAAAAAAAAAGGCATCCATGACTGAGTTATGTCTTCTCAAACTTGGAAAGTAATGAATACTGTTTCTAGGTGGATATTTATATGCCATCATTTAATTTTTAAAATATTGTTATAATTATACCTGATATCCTAAAAATATTGTCAACAAAACAGCAATTACTTTGTCAGTTACAGTTGACAGCAAAAAAAAGTTTCTTATGTGGTTGAAAAATAGCAATTATTAACTCAAAAATCTGTAAATTGCAGCAACTATAATTATTAGTATGAATATTCTATTTTTTCCAAATCTTTCAGCATTGTGAATTCTATTGTTAATGATCCCACATTCCCCCCCACCCCCACTCCCCGCTTTCTTTTCTAAAAAGCTGTTAGATAAACATGAAAGAGGAGTTGAAATGGCCTGCTGGCGCAGTAAATCAGTGCATAGCTTGACTTCAATCATTGACGGGAGAATTGAAACCCATTACTGTGGCTGAATGTTTAACCGTCACAGTAAAAGGCCCTGGTCCATCAAATAGTTTGCAGAGACTACAGAGTCAAGCTGGAGTTTTCTTTGAACAGTGTGTAGGAATTTTAGTTAAATTGCTTTCATTAGCATCCGTAAGAGGCTCCAAAAAATGACTGCATAGCTCTTTAGAACAGTAGCAATAAAGTAAACTTTCAATAAAATTTTTTTTTTTCTAAATATTCCTTCACTATTTTGGCATTGTTTGGAAATCTTGTGTCTGATATTTACAGTCAACATTGGAGGTTGTTAAAACGACCTTCCTATTACTGAATATAACTCAAGACAGTGAAGTGTTTTTCCAGACTCTACCTTTGTAATTACTTCTGCTTTTTTTCAGAGAGCATCTCACCTGCCCTGCAGAGATGCTCATTAGGACCACTAACTTGGACCGGGCGCGGTGGCTCACGCCTGTAATCCCAGCACTTTGGGAGGCCGAGGCGGGCGGATCACGAGGTCAGGAAATTGAGACCATCCTGGCCAACGTGGTGAAACCCCCGTCTCTACTAAAAATGCAAAAAATAGCCAGGTACGGTGGCGCACGCCTGTAATCCGAGCTACTCGGGAGGCTGAGGCTGGAGAATCGCTTGAACCCAGGAGGGGGAGGTTGCAGTGAGCCGAGATAGTGCCATTGTACTCCAGCCTGGCGACAGAGCGAGACTCCATCTCAACCACCACAACAAAACAAAACAAAAACGAAGAAAACAAAAAACAAACCCCAAAGCCCACTAATTTGGAAGGAATGGATCCTGATTGCTTTTCTTGTAAGATTCTGACCGTGCGTGTAGATATGTACACATCCATGTATACATTGGTATAGATATGAGTATTAACATATATACGTGCACAGAGAAAATAGATATGTAAAAGTGATACCTTCTCTGATGAATGTTAGATATTCATATAAGAAAATTTAGAAAGACTATTTGAATCAAAATGGCTAGGCCACCTGAGTATTCTATATCCAGAGACTAAGAAACGACTAACTGTATAGCTATAGCATATGAGACCCTGTGGTACTCAAAATAACTATGGCTCTTTCATTCACTAAAAGTTTAGCATTCTATTACTTTAAATCTGAGGTACAAGAAAGAGGATGAGATAAAATCTAATGACAAAACAAAGCAAAACAAAACTCCACAGAAGGTAATATACATCAAACAAAATGTGAGCCCTCTAAAAGCTCATTTCTCATTTTGGTTGCAAATGAATTTTGAAGTTTTTATTGACAATATAAGGTAGAGAATTGGACAACTGTGGGCAATCAAATCTGGTACAGGTAGAGCAAACTGATAGCATGTTGGTATGACTCTTACTGAATTCCTCGGATTTTTATATCCTGATGAGGTTCTTTCCTCTATTTCAAAATAAACCACTTGCAAACGCCTCCCCAAGTGCTGGAGTTGTTTGAGTGTTGGGCCGAACAGTATGAATCGGTAGTAATAAAAGCATCAACAGGATTCATTTGCAGCCTCCTACCGGGAGACACTTTACCTTAGCAGCTCAAATTATATTGAATCGTAATGAATGAAGAAGTGGATTCCTGCCAGGGAATAGTTTGTAACTTGGAAAAGTAGATATAATTACATAATAATTCTGCCTTTGCAGAAGGTGCCTCTGCTTTAGGAGTACCTGATGTTATTTACGGCTGTTACTTGCAGCTCTGTTTAGTCATCGTGTTGGTATATCAATCAAACCCAAGAATTTTATTTTCTTTTTATTTCTACTTCACTGCTAAACAAAAAATGTAGTGGCATCTATTTCACTTCTGCAATCTATCTAAGATCTCAGCATCTTAACTCCTACTACTCTGCTGCAGGTTTTATTTACAGATCATATATATCTTTAATATGGAGGGATTTTTATAGTCTCTCATTTTCTCTCTCCTTTTCCATGTATATATATATTTGCTTGCTATAAGATTTACCTGCATGATTTACCTGTATAAATATTTATACATTATACTCATATAGGTATCCTAAAGCAAGAATAGTAAAAGCTCAAATGGTGACTACATGGGAATATCTTAACTGAATCTACATTGTTCTTTAAAAGATATCTTCAATTTTTTTTTTGTTTCTTTGACTTTTATCATTTTTCTTTAATATTCTGAAAATTAAAGGTTATTGAGGTCGTTATATGTAATACTCTAGAATTGTTCTAGTGTCTTAATATAGCATAACATCACAACAACTATTATTAAAAGAGTGAAAAAAGTATATTTGAGATTAGATTTCGCTTTATTTCAGAGAGAAATATGAGTTAAAAATTATTTTTGCATATATAATAGTTAATTTGCTTTCATGTAATAGTAATCTCTGTAAACCTCAGATAGTATATTATAGACAAAGCTATTATATATAGTCATACATACATGTTTTTAAGTAACATTTTAAAGTATTTTGGAATATCTTGTGAGTAGCACTTTATTGATATTACAAAGTATAAGAAAATTGAATTGCAACTTAGTGCTTAAATTCAAAATATTTCTGCTTCAGAAATAGAACATTAATTTTATCAACAAAGTGGTGGGCAAAGTCTACTGAAAGAAATGGAGGTAGTAAAGTCATGCAATAGGGTGTAAAACCTGGCAAAACCTGATGATACAGAGTGCACATGCACACACACACACACACACACAAACACACAGACACTCATCTAATCAACACTGAGAACAATGTTTGCATTGGTTAAATTTTATAGATGAATTAATAGAAATTGTTACAGATTAGTAATAGAGATTTAACTGAAAGTAGTTTGCAAGGGAGAAGTGAGATAAAAGCAATGGCAATTTTTGATGGCCTCCTAGGCATCAGGCATGGTATTAGATGGCTTGCATGCATATTGTTATTTAGTCTTCACAACAGAACTATGAAGTTGACATTTTACAAAAAAGTTTCTTTAGACACAGGGAGAATAAAGCTACTTCCCCAAAGCAATCTTTTAGACAGAATTTACCCATAAGTGGACCAAGGTCTAGACAAGACAAAGTTCACCACTTTATGTAAATGCAATAGGCACACAGTGGGCCAGACAATTGCTTAACAAAATTGATTAGAGATGAGCAGATCATTTACACAACTCTGTTTTCTTAAACTTCTCAATTTCTTCATGTGTAAAATGAGAATAACAAAAAAATCTATTTCATATGGTTGTTAAGAAATTTAAATGAGTTAAGTCATATCAAGTGCTCATTAAGTGGTTTTGTATAATTTTCTCCTTGGTCTGGTCTCTATAGAGTCGACTTCATTATCTGTGATGTAAATACTGAACGGTAGTAAAACAGGTGTAATGTTCTTGATCCATTTTAGATATTTTCTGTAACCTTTTATCCTCTATTATTTAGAGGTATGTTGACACTGAGAATCTAAGATCATACTTTTTGCCACTCTAAATAAATTTATGAATTTGTGGGATTCAAATATTCTCTGGTTTGATCTCTTTTATTTCACCCCAGGTCTGCTTCTTGAGTATCCTGAGATCTCATCATGGTGATTTTCCATTCTGACTCATACCTGACAGTCTTTAATCATGTATCTTGTTGCACAGGAATGACTTCCCCTGTTCTCTTACAATTGGCACACAGTGACTTCTCATTCAAGACTCAGTTCAAAGACCTCTTTCTGTGGGAAGCATTACCTGGCAATACTGCCATCTGTATAGTGTGGAAACAACTGCTTCTCAGGATAACAATTCTCAAATGTTCAGGTATAAAAAATCATGTGAGTAGACCATTAAAAAAATGTATATCCTTAGGTTTCCTCCCCAGACACTAATTCAGAAGGAATGAGAGGAAGTCAAAGAATCTGCATTTTTAACTAATGAAGTGAATAATTCTTATACAGTCCCAAGATCATACTTTGAAAAATTCTACATTAGGAAAAAATGTAAAATTTATATCAAGAATTACTTTAGAATAACTCAGTTGGCACAGTGTGTGTGGCATTAAAACTGGATTTACTAAGAAAGAAAATTAAGCATTCACCCCTTGAAATCTCAAAATGCCAATTAGGTTTTTACTTTTAATCACATTTCTCTATATAATTCCCTCCCCACAGAGCAGTCAGAAGGATCTATTAAAATATCAACCAGATCTTCTGCTTAAAACCCTCTAATAGCTTTCTATTACAATTAGGGAAAAAACAAAAACCTTCCTAGACCTACGAGACATATCTAGCCACTTTCTATCTCACTGTCTATATTTCTTACAGCTTGTACCTGCATTAAAATAAAAAGTTCTTACCAATTATATCTTTTATTCATCAAAAATACCAAACTCAGCATACGTACGCTTGCCCTAGGGACTTCGGTTTCCCCTATTCTTTAGGCAGTGAGCACTCTTCTCTTCAGAATGGCTCAGTCTTTTCATTTGAGGTCTCAGCTCAAACATCATCTCGTCAAAGAAGCGTTTCTGAAAACTCTAAAGTATCTCCCACCCTCTCCAAGTCTTCCACACCTTGTCCAGGCCAGCTGCTGTCCTAAGTGCTGAAGATACTGTGGGGTATCTCCAGCACCTAAGACAGCAGCTGGCTCATAGGAGAGCTCATAAATGACTGTTGAAAACAAATACACCATATGTAATGGAAACTCTATTGAGATTCTTATTCTATGGATTATAGCATGCTAAGGTTGAAATAACATTCATGTATGGAAATAAATCTCACCAATCCAAAAACTGAAAAGTAGGCTATAGGAACTTACATAGTTGAAACAAACTTCTCTTCTGTTGAGCCAGCAAGTGAATTTATCTGAAAATACAAATAACAGAAATCAAGAGGAAAGAAGAAGGTTGACGAGAGAGTTAATTTCTCCCACAAATTAATATTTCATAGAACCAGCTACTTAAATGTATATACCTGGTTGCTTAAACATTTTAAACAATAAAAATTGAAGAATTATTTAAATATTAGTGTATTTAAATGATTTTAATATATTTTCTTAGTGATATTATTAAAGTAAAAAAGTGACGTTTTTGAACAATCAATATTTATTAAGTATATACTTTTCCCAAATGCTGCTTAAATTTAAATTTAAATCTCAATGGATGATAGTGGTGATATTTCAATCTCATGACAATTTCTAGGTTTTAGAAAATATTTTCAAAATACCAACAAACTTGAGCTTAGTCCTCTAGTTCAGACTTGAAAATTTATGTTATGGTTTTCCAACATTGTTTCAATACACAGTCATGGTTAAAAACCACTAATATATGTAATCCTGTTTTTCATAGAATATCATAATCTCCACTTCCATGGAGGTAATCACTGTATGCAGAGAATAACTTTCCATAAAAAAGGTCAGGAGAATAACTTTTCATTAAAATAACAAATACAATATTTCTTTAAGAAAAGATTCTTAAAAATTAGACCAGAAAGTGGAAATATTTTCAAAAGTATTTAAATTCAATTTTGTACAATGTAACAAGCAAAGACCTTCACCACTGAGAGTATGATAAAGCAGTTAATACCGGTTGCAATTGTGTCAATTCTGCCTGGTATTTGACAAAAAATAAGGAAGGAAAATTTAATAAAATATGAACCCCCAAGAAAACACCTGTGGAAGAGTATGATCAGAGTTTTGAAATAATACAAATGTAAAAAACTTTTAAAATCCAAATTCCAGTGCTCTTTAGGTGAGAGGTAAATCTCCCTTGCTTTTGACTGATCATGGGGTCTTTTTTGGCACAAAGATAAGAATGTAGATGAGATGCCTAAAAGGTAGTAGAGAAGAGGAGCATAAGATAAAGTAACTAGATATAAACTCAGCTATTTTCAATGAAGTATTAAGCATATGCAACTACTCTTCCACAGATCAAGTTGCTTATAAAGAGAATATTTTACTTGAAATATTAGAAGAATTGCAAACGTGAATTTCAAAGTTTTCTTGCTTCATGTAGATGTATATTTTATGAGATGAGTGGGCAGAACTATCTACAGAGATGAAGACATTGCCTAGGGACATATTTTTTAATTTTAAATATTCTTCAGCTTTTTTTCTTTTTGTACCTCCTTGTAAAAAAGGTATATATAATTGAACCTAATTGCTGGCTCTAACTTATATGTATTTTTATGTAGCATTCCAAGAAGAAATAATACCTGTGTAACAAGCTATGTCAAAATGTCTCTAAAATTTCTATCAAATAAAAATTGATTTAGTTCAGTTACAAATTATTGCCATTTTTGCAAACCATTGTTTCCTAAAAATAATTACAATATGGGCCTCTGAAGAATTTATGTCCTTGTGAATAATGCAATTTTACACATACTTGACATATTTTATGTGATAAATCAGTCATTTAGGTGAAAATTCCTAATTTCAAGTTGCTAACTTTCTGATAAGACAATGTTGGATTTCTTGACATAAACTACATAGCAAATTTTAAAATTTGATAGCTACTTTGTGTTTATACATTTAATTTTGAAACAGAAGATTAAAATTTTTAAAAGTGTGTATATGTGCATACATGTATTTAACAATGCATTCCAATGGCTTGTGGTTCATGTTTCCTGCTCGGTAAAATAGGAATTACAGCAGTTATTATGTGATGGGAGCGCTGTGAAAATCCAATTATTTGATCCATGAGAAATACTTAGCATAGTACTTGTCACATACTAAAGGCTTAAACGAATGCTTGTTGACAAAATGAAAGGGATTATTGGTATTTTTTAAGGTCTCTCCTTTATAGCTTATTCTAAATGTTCATTGCTATATTTCTTCTTTAAAACAGACAGACAGACACACACACACACACACACACACACACAACACAATCTCATTAAAATGGTAATGAGCACATCATGCCTGATGCACAAAGTATTTCCCGAGAACACAAGCATAAGAAGCATAACCAGGAATAGAACCTAGATCTTCTTTTTGCAATTTTTGACATATTCTACTATGTCACACTGCCTCCACAATTCCACATGGTAAAATTATTTCTAAATGGGTAAAAAAATGCTCTTACAGAATTAAGTGAATATGTCCAGAAGACTCGTCATAGTAATCTCAAAGAAGTACAGTGATTTTTAAAGGCTTATACCTCTGATGGTATTTAGAAGATTGTTGCATACTATGGAATTTTTTTTTTTTTTTTGAGACAGAGTGTTGCACTGTCACTGAGGTTGTAGTGCAGTGGTGAGCTTGGATCACTGCAATCTTCACCTCCTGGGTTCAAACAATTCTCCTGCCTCAGCCTCCCGAGTAGCTGGGACTAGAAGGATGTGCCACCACGCCCAGCTAATTTTTTTTATTTTTTTATTTTTTTTGTATTTTTAGTGGAGACAGGGTTTCACCATGTTGGCCAGGATGGTCTGGATCTCCTGACCTCATGAGCTGCCTGCCTCGGCTCTCAAAGTGCTGGGATAACAGGCATGAGCCACCACACCTGGCCTAGAAATTTTTAAAGAAGTGTTTTCTTTAATCTTGAAAAGATTTGTTGAAAACATTTTGCATGTTTAAATCTTGCAACTAAAAGAAAAAAAATCTTTGAATTAAAGGTTTCTTTTTACTATTCTGGAGCTGCCTTTTTCTTGTAAGGTTAGCGTAATAACGAACTAATTTGCTATATTATGAATAATTTATTTTAGGATATAATAAAAATGTTAGTGCATACAACTTAACAAATAATGCACACACTAATCTATGTTTGTGTAATGTATGAAAGTTATTTTGATTTAAATCCAGAAAAAAATCTGTTAGTTAAAAATATATGTACCACCTTGCACAGTATAATGACATTTCAGCCAGTGATGTACTGTGTATATTGCCATGTTCCCTTGAGAGTATAATGGAGCTAAAAAAGTCCTGTTGATCAGTGATGTTGCAGTCATCATAACATTGTCATATAGAGCAATACTTGTATGTTTGTGGTGATGCTGGTGTAAACAAACCTGCTGTGATGCCAGTTGTTTAAAAGTATAGTACATACAATTATGTACACTACATAATACTTAACAATGATAATAAATATGTTTCCAGCTTATATATTTCCTATATTTTTCATTTTTATTGTAGATTGTACTCTAGCTACTTATATATTTAAAAAAAGTTAGCTATAGAACATCCTTAGTCGAGTCCTTCAGGAAGTATTCTGGAAGAAGGCATTGTTATCATAGGCGATGACAGCTCTATGGATGTTATTGCCCTTGAAGACCTTCCAGTGAGACAAGACGCAGAGGTGACGGACAATGATATTGACGATCTTGACCCTGTGTGTGTGTTTTTTCCCATAGTTTATAACAAAACAAAAAGCTTCAAAAGTAAAAAGATGATTTTTTAAAATTGAAAATAGCTTATGAAATAAGGATATAAAGAAAGAAAATATTTCTGTAGTTTAAGCTATGTGTTATTACAAAAGAGTCCAAAAGTTTTAAAAAATTTAAAATGTACATTTTACAGTAACCTAAGGCTAATTTATTTTTAAAGATAGAAAATTTAAAAAATGAATTTAGCATAGCATAAATGTATAGTGTTGATCAAGTCTACAGCAGTGTATAAAATGTCTTCAGCCTTAACATTCATTCACCACTTTCTCACTGCCTCACCCACAACAACTTCCAGTCCTGAAAGCTTCATTTTGCTAAGTGTCCTATACAGATGTAGCATTTAAAAATCTTTCATACCATATTGTTGACTGTACCTTTTCTATGTTTTGATATTTTTAAGTAGACAAATACCACTATATTGTAATTGCCTATAGCCTTCAGTACAGTAATATGCTGTACAAGTATGTGGTCTAAGAGCAACAGACTTATAACCTAGGTCTATGGCAGGCCATGCCATCTGGATTTGTGTAAGTATACTCTATGATGTCTACACAACAAAATGCTTGTCTCAGAATGTATTTTTATCATTAAGCATGACTGCAGTTGCTAGTTCATTAAAGAGGTTATTGTTGAAAACCTATTATTTTCCATTATAATCTTTAATAGGCATAATAACTAACAATTCTCCTGAAAGGTAAATATTAACATTTCACTCTTTCCTTTCTGGTACCTTGCATGATTAAACCACTTATACTCTTGTTTTTAATTGAAACATGCATAAATGTTTACAAAAGTCATATATTTTTTGAAATGAAGAAATGCAAAGATAAATCCTTATACTGATACTAAGTCATGCTGCATAAACTATGCTTTAATATAAATGAAATATGTTTTTCTTTCCTTTAGTATGTTCTAGAATATCTTGAAATAATTCCTGTTGAATTTAAAAGGTATTGCTTAGCTTATTATCTCTTAGAAGGGAAAACTTAATATCCAAAAACAAAAATAACTTAGCCACAAGCACCTAATAAGTGAATGGAGTAACAGGATTCAAACGCCAGTCTTCTGATTTCAAAGCCTATGATGTCCCTACCATTCAAGACTTTCCTCCAGGAAAAAAAAATAGTATGTGAGAGAAGACAAATTTATCACAAACATTTAGGTAAAAATATGGCCAGACCAAAGCTCCTGAAGCCAAATACAATTAAGTCTAATTAAAGGCATCAAGGTACCACAGTCTGATATTTAATGCTGTATTCTATTAATGCTATATATGAACAAGGAGGCATAAAACCTTATAAATAACATTTCTAAAGAGCACAATTCCTGTGATAAAACATTACCCTTTCAAGAAATAAATTCCCTTAACACATCAGGATTGTTCAGTAAATGTTGATATACAACCATCATTATTATCTCTTAATTGAATATGTAGATATTACGGATGTCTCCTGAACACTCAAATTAAGTCAGACAGAATGAATAGTCTCTAGAAGATTTCAACTTGAAGAGAAAGCTATAATTTAAACATCTATATAAAAAGCATGAATTTTAAAGTACACTGAAAGAGTTTTATATTATGAATAAAGTTGTTTAATTCTGGACATTTTCCAAAATTATAATATTAAATTTATGTTTCCTAAATTCTTCTCTCAAATAAATATTGCCACAAAATAAATACAACTACAGCTATGAAAATACTGAAAAAATATTTTCAAACATTGAACATTTTGTTATTTTCTCAAAGTTATGATTTTTAGGACAAGAGGTGTTTGCTTTTTAAACAGTTTTTACATGTTTCAACAGAACTAGTTATAAGTTATAAGAAATTATGTAATGTTGGTATTTTCCATTTACTGCTTATTATACTTATGTTTTACTTGAGCATTTTTACTATAAATATGTTCTACCTTTTGTTTTACTAAGCTTCTTTAAATAGGTAAATTTTCAAGATAGGATGCTTCTTAAAATTTGCTTTAAATGCCTTAATTATTCCATACTTATTTCCCCTCTCTGAAGTTTTCTTTCTTTCTCTCTAAAGGTTAGTATTTATATTTTCTTTCTTTTTTTTAATCTCAGAATATATCAGCAAATCTCAGGTATGCATATGAAAAGCACATGAAAAGAGAGATATTATAGTATTTTTCTGTAGCTGATCTTAAAATATTTTCCCCAATGGAAATTTAGAAAGGTTTTTTCTATTTTTGCTTTTTTGAAAAAAAAAAAAAAAGAAGAGTAGAGCACTTGTTAAAACAACAATATTCATAATTCTAATGGTGAAGTTACAGAGTACATTCCTGTAAGAACCAAAGATCATTTTAAACTTAAGAGCAATACAATTAGTTTAAATTTGTAAGTAACATGGGTAAAGGCTAAATAAGAATTGAATATTATTTTAAATTTATTCAATTATTGAAAATGACTTCAAAGTTTGCTTTAAAATGTTACAATGTATTAAAGGTGTTACAAATACTTTTTTCTTTAGTTTTTCATTTTGAAGTCTATTAAAATATCAGATGAAATAGGTGAATATCATTGAAGCAGTCAGAAGTAGATGTGAAAATAGTTTACAATCATCAGAAATGTTGAGAGTTATGCATCACTAAACATTGCACTGCACACTATCCTTCTATGTTTGCTGTGACATCTGACACCATGCATGAAATTCAGGGCCAGCCTTTAGGAGATACTGGAAAAGTTGTCAGCTTAGTGAAACAAATTTCTCTATCACATGCCATTGACTTTTTCAAATATTAAGTTCAGTCAACTTGTAGAACGCTCCATATAGGACTTGTCTTACTGTTTTTTCATGGTACCTGAATGTATTTCTTCATCTTTGTATTTTCTAGAAACTGCCAATATGTCTATAACTTGCCTTTTAACTTGGATTCTAATTTAAAGGCACATATTTTTAATGTTATTTTATTAGTAATTTGGATTGAACAAGTGTTTTTCTGATGTATTTGGAGAACAGACTCGAATATGAAGGTAAATAGTGTCATGAAGAAGGAAGAAGCTTTCAGGGCAGAGACAGAGAGTGTCAGAGCCCTGAATCGCTGGTATAAAGTGTAAAAGGACCACAGTATCTCCCAATAGGACATGAAAATAATGATATGAAAGAGGGACAAATACTGAGAAGGGACTCTTTCTGTCCGAACTCCAAATCTTTTTATGATCTGAAAGCTTGAGAAGGCAAGACCTTTGACACAGGTAGATTATGTGACATCCAGGTGATCAGGTTTTCTTACCATTTTTTCCTTAATCAATTGAAAGCATGTTTAATGAGCACCTACTGAATGCCAAGCAATGTGTTAGCTGCTTTGAGAGGACCTTGTTTCTCAATGCTCTCCGTGCAATTCTGTGGTCTCCTGCCTCTGCCCTGTACTCTCATAGTACCTGTGCATTTCATTACGATAGTACCTGTCACCAGGTATTGCAGCCATATGCTTGTATGCTTATTTCTCTATTTTCTTCCCACTACTCTGCACATTTCAAATATCTTTTTTTTTTTTTTTTTTTGAGAGTCTCACTCTGTCTCTCAGGCTCCTGAGTAGATGGGATTACAGGCACCCACCACCCGCCTGGCTAATTTTTGTATTTTTAGTAGAGATGGGGTTTCACCATGTTGGCCCAGCTGCTCTTGAACTTCTGACCGCAGGTAATCCGCCCACCTCTGCCTCCCAAAGTGCTCAAATTACAGCCATGAGCCATTGTGCCTGGCCTCAAGTCTCATTTTTTAATCTGCAGTGCTAAATATAATACTATACCAATCACAAATTTTTAAATGTTGTTGAATGAATGAGCAGAACACAATTCTTGCTTTAAGAAGTGATTCCAGGAATGGAATCACTTGTATAATTAGGCTAAAAAAAAAGGTGGTTTTTGACTGTGATGGGAGAATATATGATGGGACAGTAATGTTTATATAAAAGAGAGACATCTAGTTGGCACTTAACTCATAATCAGGTATTCGCCAGGGTTGGAGAGGCAGAGTCAGTATTCCACGCGTCAGTGTGGAGGCTGTCACGTATGAGAGGTTGACATTTGTAGGGAACAGCAAGGCGTTTGGTATGTCAGCAGCCAAGAACTGGTTGGCTGGGAACGTAGACTGGGATCAGACTGTGAATGGCCCCAGACACCATTCTAAAGGAACTGGATGTTTTCCTGAAGGTAGTAAGGTATCAACAGAGGATACTCAACTCAGGTGAAACGTCATTCTGTTAATATTTTAAAGGATAAATGAGGGAAAAGGTACTATTGACAAAAAGATTAATTTAGAATTTGTTGCAGAACTTCAGCAGACTGGTCATTTAGATCTGATCCAAGATTATGACATTGGGTTAAATGGATATTACGGAATCGGAACAAATCTTTGAACTACATTTCTACCTTGCTTCAGAAACCAGATTTCTATCATCTTAGTTTCTGCCTAATCTATACCCTGCTATGTTCATGTGCCAAAGCCAACCAAATGTCATTCTAAGAGTCAAACCAAATAATCAGCCTGAGATCAGAGCCCTAAAATCCACTCTGGCTACTAAAGCGCAACTTTGTAACTTAGGGCATGTAAGAATTTAAATTAGAACTTCTACCACTGCATTAAATGTCACAAACATGTTATTGTTTTAATGTATTGAATTAATGCTTTTCAACCTCTAACACTGAGGGCTGTTGCTCCTTCAACTTTGCTTAACAAAAAATAAGAACTAAAACAAACAAACAAAAAAAACCCTAGTAATAGAAGTAAATAGTAATAGAAACTACGGTTTTTCCAACTCAGTTAACCATTCATTATATAATTTTTTTTTTATGTTCTACCCTATACTCTCATTTCCAGCATCATGAAGCCCATTGAACTATAGTGAGAAAAATCTCATAATATACTGGCTTTCAGAATAAGTACTTAAAGAGCATGATTTTCATATGAAAGAAGAAATTGTTAGAGCTGGACATTATAAGACTGAAATCAGTTGAAGCAGCCTAAATTATTGGTCTCGGTAGGTTATTTTTCCCCAAATTATATTGTTCAGACAGGGAGAAAGAAGTCTGGAGTTAGAATTCTGTCTGATATCTTAAAGATTTTTCCTTTAAACCTCTGAGGGACAGGGCTATCAGTTATGAAGGTTAGAATGTAGTCACAAATGAGATGTGTGCACTTACTACAGTTCACAGGCTTTCCATCTCCTTGACCTTCAAAATAGAACCACCTTTCAGGCCTCAGATGAAAATTGATACATTACAAAAGAAAAGAGAGAGAGAAAATCCTCCCTGTATTTGCCAAAGATAATGGAAGGCCATTTCTCTTTGCATTGCAGAGTTGGAAACTGCCTCCTCACACTTAAATGGGCAGCACTGTCTGTTTAATATTGCTACACAATTTTGGGTAAACTAGTTATAGTCAGCAGAGAATTCATTCAAAGGTAGATTATGGAACAAAGCTGAAGTTGACACAGTGAAGATAGTATTTAAACTGTAAACCTAAGAGATATTGGTTTACTGCCAAAAAAATAAAAAATAAAAAAAGTAACCAAAAAGTATTACATAGAGAAAATAAACAGTGAAAAACTAAAAGTGAAAGCAAATAAAAAATATTAACCTCATAGCAAGGAAGAAGAATAGAATGGAAAATTTAAAGAAGAAAACTGGTTTTAAAAAGCTGTTGTCACTTTTCATTGAAATTAGATGAAATTAGAAAAGAAATTTAAGATGATCAATTACGAGAATAAAATTTTTAGGAAAAAATTGTCTATTATTTGCTCAGATAACCTAACTTTACGAGATAATTATCCAAACTTTTATATAACTTTACCTCTGATTATACCGCTTGGAAATGCTATTAATGAGTCAGTGGTAATAAGGAAATATCTCATAGAAATGAGGATTCATTATTCAGTGCAGTACATTCAAGCAAGTCTCAAGTTGCATAATTGTAATAGGAGCAGAAAATGACAAAGATAGAAGAAACTTTGTCACAGGGTATGTTTTAAATATAGTATTTGGGAAATGAATGTGAAAGACATTTTTCCCTGAAATTAGAACCAACTCATCTGCCTCCCTTTCTTTTTCACAGTGTTTCATCACAATGTTTTCTCTTGTTGAATTTAAATGACTGTGACATTATTTTTCCTACCCTGGCAAATTCTGCAAGGAGATATTTTCTTAGGTATATTAATAAGTCTTAAATGTGTTGTAAAAATTGAGTTTAATTGGAAAAACCATTATAATATTGATTGTTCCTGTTTCAATTTCTTGGCAGATATTTCTTCTGCAAACTACTGTTGACCATAAAAATGGAATTGTGATTTTGAATTGTACTGTGCTTATTTAACGTAGCATGTATACTTCTTGGCTTAACATCGGCTGCTCTAAAAAATTGCATAAAACTAGCTTGCTTTATTTTTCTACAGCAGAGGATAGTGTACTGCCTGTATTATTTAACTTGTTGAAGTATCCTAGAAAATATTTTTTATTGTCAAAATTGTAGCAACAAGTAGAAATTAATTATTTGTTATACCACAAAGAACTTATACTATATTTCCAATTTTGTTTTACACTGAAGTCTTTATTTGAAAATGTGAGCCAGAGATTGACTTTAAATTTCCAGAGATGATTAGCTGCCAACTTTAATCAAATTGAGAAGTAATTAGCAAATCAAAACTTGATTAGCTCTTTGCTTGATTTTACTGAAATTATAGTTTATTCAGTTTAAATAATGGGGGAGGGGAATTGTCTATACTTAGATACAGTGGAATCAACTATGCTGAAGCAGGAGGGGAGCCCAATACCCTAAGTATTGTCTATACCTGATAATACATTTTTTTGGTTGTCTTTGTGATTCTACAGTGCTATACAGTAGTCTTTTGTGTTTCCATGAGAAGAAAGGTTTCTATCATTTGTTGAATATAATCTACTGTGATACATAATTTAGGTTTTTAAGAATAATTTTTATTATACATGGCATCATTGTTAAATCACAGACGTTAGAAGTTTAATCATAGATGTTAGGGCCCAACCCTCATGACCTCATTATATTCTTAATACAATTTTTATAGGTTCTATTTCCAAATACAGCCACCTAGGGGGTTAGGGCTTCAGCATATGAAATTTTCAATACCTAGATATTAAAAAATTTCAAGGTATTCTAGTCCATGCATTTAACCATTGGATATTTAAGATTGAAGAAAAGAAAATGAGTATACTCATGCATTACTCTGCTGTGGCTGCCATCACAAAATATCATAGGCTGACATAAACTTATTTTCTCAGCATTCTAGAGTCTGTAAGTTCAAGATCAAAGTGTTAGCAGAGTTGGTGTCTGGTGAGGGCTCTTTTTCAGGCTTGCAGATGACCACCTCTTGCTGTGTCTGTACATAGTTGTGCAAAGAGAGAGAGAGAGGAAGAAAGAGAAAGAGGTCAGCATTCCTTCCCTTCCTCTTAGAAGGATGCCAGTCCTATTGCATTAGGCCTATGCCTTATGACCTCATTATATTCTTAATACCTTCACATAGGCCCTGTTTCCAATATAACCGCACTGGGGGTTAGGGCTTCAGCATATGAATAGTCGTGGAGGAGCACAATTCAGTCCGTAGCAACCAATAATCAGGGTTTCTATTCAAAGGAAACTTAACAGAAAACACAAATGATAGAAGAGAACTTTCTGCCCAGTTACTTTCACTGCCCAAAAGTGTCAGGGCAGTGAGAGGTACAAGCAGCAAGATTCCAAACTGAAAGTGTCCCCAGAAATTCTTGAGATGATAGTCAGAGCAACAATCATCCTTCTAAACATCACCCTCATGGAATGAATGTTTTGTATATAGATATTATGCCTTTGCCCAAACTTAAATGTGAAAGCCCTTAGCCAAAATAATATGGAAGTAAGTAACTCTTGTTCAATTCTAGAAATCCAAGTATAGTAGTCTACTGTACTTTGATAACTTTGAAGTCTCAAGAATTGCCAAAGCTGCAGCTCATTATTTTCTGTCAGCTATTTGTTAGGTGGTTCAGTTGTTCATTGCTTCCTGGACAAAGCCAAGAGGTTCAAAATGTCATTTATATATCCAGAAAGACCCTTTGCTGGCTCCCTACCAGTAGTGGCACCATTATATAAAAATTTTCTTAATGAAATATTTTTTTAAGCATTCTATTTTTGGAGGTGTATACTAAACTTAATTGTTGAATAACTATATAAAAGTTCTTAAAATTGTGATTGTAAACACATTCTTCTCTTTTTCTCATACTTTCTCTCATCTAGAAACTATCATATGGAACACATTCAGGCATCATTTTTAATAGTTGAAAGTTTGATTTATGAAAAATAAAAATTACATCTCATATGTGATATTCCAGTAAGGCATTTAAAACACAAACCAGTTTCAGAAATATGACAAAATTTTTGAAGCAATTATAAGAGCAGCTGCATCTTAAACATTTTATTTTAAATAAAGCAATAAAATTTTAGAAATATCTAGCTACTAAATGCAATTATCTAGAAAATATCTAGCCACCAAATGTAATTATCTAGAAAATATTTTAAACACATTAGACTTTTGAGTCAAACACCATGTATTTAGACAACAGTAAGTTTTCTCTCTCACTTTTTTAATATAAAAATAAATATAAATTTGCTTTTACTGGTCTTATTAGTAAGGAGGCTATGTTAGAAGTATATTAAAGTCACTGGGTGATTTTCAGATAATTTTAAAGGTATATTTACTTAGAGATTAAGGCTATGTAAAAAGTTTTTATACCAAATTTATTTTTATTACAATTAATCTTGGAAATGATAAAATAACTGTTTGTTAAAATAAACTTTTTAAAAGTAATAATATATAGTAAGTAAAGAATATCCTTACATTATATAGTGGTTTTGTTTTTCTATGTTCTCACTCATAGATGGGTGTTGAACAATGAGAACATGTGGACACAGAGTAGGGAGCATCACACACTGGGGTCCATTGTGGGGAGGGGGCTGTGGGAGGGATAGTCGGAGGGACAGTGGGTGAGGGATGTGGGGAGAAATGTCAGGCATAGGTGATGGGGGGATGGTGGCAGCAAACCACACTGCCATGTGTGTACCTATGCAACAATCCTGCATGATCTGCACGTGTATCCCAGAATCTAAAGTACAAGTAAAAAAAACCAAAAAAGAATTAGATAAGAAATGACAAAAACCAAAAAAAAGTAAAGAAATAAGGTGGTTCTTAAGTTCAGGTATCCTAGCTCCAAAATCATACTCAGGTACATCAGGTCAGGCTCCAGCTGCTCTGGGTAAAGGATTGTCTATGGCTCCCTTAAAGATTGACAGGCACCCCCATGCATGTGCACACAGGCACACACACTCTTACACATTTTTTTCATTCAACTGACACAGGCAGTGAAATTGGGTGCAGGAAAAAAACCTGGCTTCCTTTTTTAAAATTGGCAATAATGAACTCAGGATGTCCTTAATTAGCATTACATGAATATGGATCGCTTTCACTTTATTTGGAAGTTAATATTTTCAGCAGTTGTCTCCCAATGGGGAACAAGGAAGGAGGTGCAAGAGAAGATGCCTACTTCTAAGGACGGGTATCAAAAAGGATCAGACGGGCCCCTCATATTGGAGATGACACCCCTGATTTAAGCAGTGACTCAGGGCCTTCGGCAAGTTGTTTTCCGACAGCTGTGGAGTCTCCCAGAAGGGCCATGCGTGGCTCGCCAGGGTCTGCTGTAAGCGGAGCCTCTGCTGGCTTCATCGGCAGCAGGGGCGATGGGGGCTGATCTGAAGCTCCGGGAAACCGACTCTGGAGCTTACCAGGCCAAGAGTGGAACTTGGAGATGGGTCACAGGTTGCATGTGGAACAGGAATGATAATTAGCTCATCAGAACGCAAGGAACACGAATCTTTCCACGTGGAAAAACTCCACAGCTACCTTTTTCCCAGGAGAGCAGGCTGCCAGAGACTCTAAAGAGAAGCAAAGGTGCGGGAGAAGAGACGGGCCTGCCCTAGCCCCGGCCTCTCTGCGGCCGCCCAGGTGGGCACCGTGGCTCCAGCAGGAGAGAGGCCAGAGTGACCTGGGCGACATCATGGCCCTGTCTCATTGGACATGGGAGGCCCCCCCATAGACAGGGGTCCCCAGGTTCAGAGCCTCTGCAGCACGGGAAGGCAGAGTGAGTGATTCTGTAAACAGAGCCCTTCTTCTCAGCGCCGTCCGGACAGTCGAGGGTGCCATTCCACAGGAATTTTGGTTCTAATTTTTTTTCCGTCAGAAGGTTGCTTTTGTAACTCAAGGTAAATTCTTGTGATGCCATCAGCTTGTGAGCAGCGCTGCCCTACTGCTGTCTGTGGTCCCGGGCCTGGGGCAGGATGGCCTCCTGTGGACACCAGCAACACTTCCTCTCCTCGTGGAAAAGTCATGGTTCTCTCGCACTGTTGTTCTCAACACCCGAACACAAGCTCTTCTCGGCAGATGAAAACTTCCCATTTCATCCGTGATCCGTGTGGAGGCTACTTTCACAGACTTCGCAGCTGCCCTACCCAAAGCTTGAATTTTCACAGCAAGAGAAAGGATGATTTCGTAAAGCTCAGGCTCCCATTTCAAGGCTGCCTTGTGGGTGCTGTAGGAGCAGGTGCACTGCTCTGCCTGCCGCCGTGCTGGGGATGGCTCTTCAGGCCTCCTGATGTCTTCAGATTGAACCCGAGGAGGATCAGAACTGCAGCTGGCAATCACAGCCTGGCGGAATGTGAGTCTGGACTTCCACAGAGCGCTGCCTGCACCCCCTGGGCAGACGTCGGTGGACAGGGCTCTGTAGCTGCTCCCAGTGGCATGGGCACCAGGCAGCAGAGAAGAACAAAGGGCACTGCCCCCAGGAGAGTCTCAAGCAAATCCTGTCACACCTGTGAGGAAAGAGTGAATCACATGCAAAGTTTGTCCGTGAAACCCTCTGAATCCCCATATTTTTCCTTAAATATAATACAAAGGCTTGTTTGGTGAGTGGTTTCTTCTAATATCCCACTGCTCACAGAAGGGAAGCAGGCAGGAAAAGAAGGAAGGTGTTGAAGGAGCAGCCAGCATGGCTGGCCTCCTGTGACCGCGGTCAGAGGTCCTACCTGCAGAGAGCATCTCATCTGCAGGGAGTACTCCACTCGCAGAGAGCACCCCACCCACAGGGTATATCCCACCTGTAGAGAGCCTCCCACCATGGGGAGTACCCCATCCACAGGGAGTGCCCCACCTGCATAGAGTAACCTACCTGCAGAGAGCACCCCACCCACAGAGAGCACCCCACTCACAGGGTGTATCCCACCTGCAGAGAGCACCCCACCCATAGAGAGCACCCCACCCACAGAGACCACCCCACCCACAGGAAGTAACTCACCCGCAGAGAGCACTCCACCCACAGGGAGCACCCCACCCACAGGGATCACCCCACCCACAGGGAGCACCCCACCTGCAGGTTTCCAGGTACATCACACTCCGGGCCACCACCCTTGGGACACAGGACCAGACTCATTCGCTGGCCCATGGTGGTCTGACTCCTCCTGACCCCACACACACAATCTTCCTGATTACACCCTCCCTTTCCACCTCCAGGCGGCCCGGTCCCACCCGCGGCCTCTGTGTTGCTGTTTCCTCTGCTTCGATGGCCATTCTGCCCGAGCCTGAGGGTGCCCCTGTGGCCACCATCCACCTGTGAGGTCCTGTGAGGCATCTTCACTCCTCAGGTCCATTCCCTCGGGGCTTCCCGGATGTGAACCCTGAGGCCTGGTGTGTGCATGTGGTTCATCAGGGAAGGGACACTTGGAACCACTGGGGGAGTGGGGAGTGAGGCTGGTCAGGCCAGGGGCCACTCTAGCCTGGGCTGAGGAGCCGTGCCCACTGCAGGCAGGAAGGGCAGGCCTGACGGGCCTCCAAGAGATGCCAGATCCCAGATCAGGGCTTGGGATACTTTTCTTGTATATGGCCAGGTGGTTCCTAGTTGAGTCTCACAGTCTGCCACGTCCCAACGGCAATTGCCCAATTTTCTCCTAGCGTGAAAGCAGCTATAGACGGTACTCAGTGGACATGCAGACTGTGTTCCAATAAAACTTTATTTAGAAAAACAGGAGGTGAGCCTGTTTGGGCCCACAGGCCTTAATTTCCTCCCCCTCCATGTAGAATATTCAGCCGCAGGCTCACCCTGCTCCCACCTGGCCGGCCTGAGGCCCCCCCTGTGCCTGCGCCTCTCTGTCAGCTCCTGCGTGTCCCTGCCAAGCCTCAGTTCTTCTCTGCAAGGGCCCATTTAGTGCCTGTCCCCTACACCAGCACCCACTCAAGAACTTGGGGACTTGTGAGGCAGAGAGAATGTGGGATGAACAAGAGAAAATCTACTTAACAAAGGAGTCAAGTCACTTCTCTAAAACAGCTGCAGAAGCTGAACCTACAAAGCCCGTTGGAGATGAACTCAGAGAAGAGCAGTGTGGCCTGCTGATGGGGTCTGGGCGCAGGGAAGCCCCTAGCAGACAGGAGACCCACCTCACTTGGAGAAGCAGCCTGCCTGCTGGGCTCCCTCCGAAGCGCATCTATAGATGTGGCCACGGAGCTCACGTTCCTCCCTCCAAGGAGCCTGGGGAAGGTCCCGGTGCGAGGGATCAGTGCTGTTCATTTGAGCAGCAGGTGCTCTGGGAGTGCAGGGGCCACAGTCCTTACATGTGAGATGATGGATGGTCGATCACATCTTCTAGTGGACCAAATGGCTCCCGCAAAGATCTCTCCAACCCCCAAAGCTGTGAGCGTGCCCCTTTTTGGAAAAAGGATTTTTGCAGATGAAATTAAGAGCTTCATGATGAGATCATGCTAGATTATCTGGGTGGCCCTAAATCTAATCACAAGTGTTCTTATAAAAGACAGAAAAATAGGGCTGGATGCCATGGCTTCTGTCTGTAATTGCAGCACTTTGGGAGGCTGAGGAGGTGGATCGCCTGAGGTCAGGAGTTCGAGACAAGCCTGGCCAACATGTGAAAGCCCATCTCTACTAAAAACACAAAAATTAGCTGGGCATGGTGGTGTGGGCCTATAGTCCCAGCTACTTGTGAGTCCCAGCAGGAGAATTGCTCGAACCCATAGGTGGAGGTTGCAGTGAGCTGAGATCACACCACTGCCCTTCAGCCTGAGCCACAGAGTGAGACTCGGTCTCAAAACAACAACAACAGTAACAGAAAGACAGAAAAACAGAACACAGGGCAGAGGAGAAGACACAGAAGCCAAGGCTGGGTTGAGGGAGAGGCTGCAGCCACGTGGTCACCAGCCGAGGAACACCGGGGCCAGCAGCAGCTGGCAGAGGCCAGGAGGGGCCCCCCTCAGTGCCTGCAGAGACAGCCCTGTCAGTGCCTTGATTGCAGGCTTCTGGCCTCCAGAACTGCAAGAAAATCAGTTTCTGTTGGTTGAGTCCCCCCAGCTTTTGGAAATGTGAGCCAGCAGCCCCAGGCGAGTCATGCAGAAGCTCCAGGCAGCGGCTGCCCTCTCATGGCCTCCTCACCAGCTTCTGGGTTTCTACTGCAGGAGCGCATCTCAACCTGGAGAGGAGGCCTCCATGCTGTGCAGAGAGCAGTTCCTGTGTGTGGACCCAGAGCTGTGCTGGAGGCACACTGGTCCCTGTTCCTGTATCATGCTGTGTCAGCGGAAATGTTTCCCATTGAAGGAGACGGATCACTTCAGCCTGGAGATAATAAGGATTTTTCTACCTTCATCTCACTTTTTGTTTTTGGGCTCACCAATAACCTATGCAAACCAATTTGCAACTGTTTATTATGTTTTTTTTTTTTTTTAACGTGTGTGTAAGTCTATCCATGCAGGAAGTTGGAGAAAGAATTACGGTAGAAAAACTAGCTACACACTTGAAAATAGCCTTTTGATTCTGAAATGCAGTTAAAGAACCGGAGTGGGTGACCCTGCTGATGCTGTATCTTGGAGGGGGAGGAAATGAAGCCTCAGTGCCCGTCTCCGTCCCATCAGTAAGTGGCACAGAGCTATTTCTGAGATGAAGAATGGTAGAAGTCACGCGGCTGACATCTGTAAATACTGCTGAGAGTACTTTTCTGAATTGCGTATTTCCAAATGGGCACAAGGAAACTCAATTTTCCCACAGGTCAGTGCTGGGCACCCCCGTGGCGCAGACACTCTTGTGGCGCTCGGTGACCAGCGACTTTCATTTCCTGTGCAGACGTGGGGAGCACAATCCATCTTTGGGTTCCTCGGCAGAAAGACTAACAAGATCTTCTCTGCCCGTATTCACAGTGACTGCTGCTCTCGCTGGGAAATAGAGACAGGGTGGCGGCACCCGCTGTCTCTCTCTCCGGTGTTTGCCTTCTTACTGCACTTCAGTCTCTTCCACACCTGTATTGCTGCTGTTTCAGGGCTCTGAGGACTTGCAGGCAGGGACTGACCATTTCTCCAGTAATTTCAGTATTTAGAACGTAGTGCACATTCATTTCACTCAACAGATGTGTACGGAGTTGCTAAGACTTTGTTGATTCATTCAGCAAGTGTTCACAATCACCTACAATGTGTCAGGCACTGCTCAAGGCACTAGGGTTATAACTTGGTATAAGAAGCACATCCTGGCTGGGTGCGGTGGCTCACGTCTGTAATTCAAACACTTTGGGAGACTAAGGCAGGTGGATCACCTGAGGTTGGGAGTTCGAGACCAGCCTAACCAACATAGTGAAAACCCATCTCTACTAAAACTACAAAAGTTAGCTGGATGTGGGGGTGGATGCGGTGGTGGATGCCTGTAATCTCAGCTACTCAAGAGGCTAAGGCAGGAGAATCGCTTAAACCCGTGAGGCAGAGGCTGCAGTGAGCCGAGATCACGCCATTGAACTCCAGCCTGGGTGACTAGAGCAGAGCTCCATCTCAAAAAAAAAAAAAAAAAAAAAAAAAAAAAAGCACATATTTACTCTTTCTTGAACATTCCAAGAACATCCCTGCCCTTGGGCCTTTGCACACTTCTCTGCAGAGGCAGCAGTGGCCACTACCTCGCTTTCTCCTTGTCTACTCATAGTGACAGTGAGGAAGGCTCCCTTGCCTGAAATTCCTAATATGTCTATCTAGAATACTACTGAGTCATATAAAGGAAAAAAGCAATGGCATTTGCAGCAACTTGAACGGAAATGGAGACTGTTATTCTAAGTGAAGTGACTCAGGAATGGAAAACCAAACATTGTATGTTCTCACTTGTGTGGGAGGTGAGCTGTTAGGATGCAAAACGTAAGAAGGGAACATTGGATTTGGGGACTTGGGGGAAAGAGTGGGGAGTGGTGAGGGACAAAACATTGCACATTGGGCACAGTTACACTGCTCAGGGGATGGGTGCACCACAATCTCAGAAATCACCACCAAAGAACTATTCCTGTAACCAACCTACCTGTTCCCCAAAAAACTGTTGAAATTAAAAAATAAATTTAAAAGTAGTTGCTTTCATTTCTTAACAACTAATGTGTCAAAGAAGTCAAAAGGGAAATTTAAAAATATATTGAGACAACCAGAAATGGAAACGCAACATTCCAAAACTTATGAAATGTAGCAAAAGCAGTTCTAAGACAGAACTGTTGTTCATAACAACAACAACACAACTTATATTAAAAAAAATCTCAAATGAGCAACCCAATATTACACCTCAAGGGACTCGAAACAGAACAAACCAAGCCCAGCGTTAGTAGCAAAAAAAGAGAAATAATAAAGATCAGAGCAGAAATAAATAAAACAGACACTAGAAAATAATATAAAAGATCAACAAAACAAAGAGTTGGTGTTTTGAAAAGATAAATAAAATGGACAAATCTTTAGCTAGACTCACTAAGAAAAAAGAAACAAGAGTCAAATAAATAAAATCAGAATGAAAGGAGACATTACAACTGATACCACAGAAATATAAAGAACCAGGGACTCCATGTTTGGGTCCCCTTCCACGAACACTCCCCTCATGGAAGCCGTCTTTCTCTCTCCTGGATTTCCCCTCTGGAGACCCCTTCCACACTCTGTGGAAGCCTGTCTTCTCCTCCTAAACTCCATCCCCCTCTATTCCCTTCCGCTCAGTGTAGAAGCTGCTTTCCTCTCCTGGATTCCATCTTTCTGGATTCTCTCACTCAGTGTGAGAGTTAGCTGTTTCTTTCTCTCTCCTTCTCCTGTTTTTCTCTCTCTTTAAATAAATCACTTTCTATAAACAAACAAAGAAAAAAAGAACCAAAAGAACTACTATGAACAAGTACACACCAACAAATTGGATAATGTAGAGGAAATGGTTGAATTCCTAGAAACATGCAAGTTACCAAAACTGAATTATAAAGATATAAAAATTCTGAACAAATCAATAATAGATTTGGTGGTTAAATCAACAATCAAAATCCTCCCAACACACAGACACAACCCAAGTCAAGGTAGCTTCACAGCTGAATTCTACTAGACATTTAAAAGACAATTAATGTTAATCATTTCCAAATGCTTGACAAAATTGAAGAGGAGGGAATATTTCCAAGCTGTTCTATGAGGTCATCATCACCCTGACACCAAACCCTGATGAGGACACTCTAAAACAGAGAAAACTACATGCCAACATTCCTGATAAACATAGACACAAAACTCCTCACCAAAATACTAGCAAGCCAAATAAGAAATGCTCTGTGACAGTCTACTTCTATTCTGTGATCGATCGTGGCCATGTTCCCTAGAAACAATAAACGAATTTGCCATGGGTAATCTAGGAATATTAGAGCTTTACTGGCAATAAAGACACATTAGTTGAATTTATTAAAAAAGTCTCCATTTGTGTTAGTGGGAATTTCTCTGTAGCTGAATAAATATATCTGCTTCTTCTTGTTTTTTTCTTTAATTAATATTGTTTGCTCTCTAGAAAGCGTTTCTAGTTCAAGACTTGGTGGTTTGTCCCTACCGTTCTTGCAATGAAGAGCCACCAATGGGGCCAGCACGACGCCATGTGCAGGTCCATGCTGAATTGCCTCTGCATGGGGTCAATGGAGCTCTTAGATGGAACTGTCCCAACCTGGGATCCAAGCTGACTTTTAACTTGACAGGAGACTTTGCAGGCAGGTGGGGATTTGAACAGAGGTCCAACCTTACTCTTCTGTCCTGTGTCTTTCTATAGGGTTCTAGGTAAACAGGAACATGGGGGTTCCAGAAAGACGCATCCTGGAGACAGCCTGTGAGTGGAAGGCAGGCTCACACCTGTACCATCTGCCCTTCACCTGGCTGTGGGGTAAGTCACAGGGGAAGCAGGACATGAGGAGGCAGAAGACACGGGGCCTGTGGACTCCCCAGGCCCACTACACTGGCCGCCTCTGTGGGGCAGCAGCAGACCCTGCTGGAGCTCCGGCCTTGCAGGGGTGTGCTGGGTGCCCCCACGCCTCCCTCCCTTAATCTCACCATCTCTCCAGAGGCAGCTTTAGCAGGGGCTCGCCCAATGTGCTGGAGATGGTCGCTGGGGGAGTCGAACCTGACATCCTTTCCTCTGATTCAAGCCTTGCGATCCCCTCCCCATCTCATTCTGAGAATCAAGACACACTGTACTCCTTTGACAACCTTGAGGGAGTCTGTACCAAGTGACACAACTAGGTCAGAATTCCCAGGCTGAAGAAAGAGGTTTGATCCCCACGCTGGCTCCAAGACCAGTAACGCCTGCCACCAGGACCTCACAGGGCTGTGGAGAGGCTGCGCAGCAGGACATCTGCTCCCTCGGTTCTGGTCATTGTAAAACCGGCTTTAAAACCGTGATTCCCGATGGATTAGACACATTAGCAAGTCTGGATTCATTCTTGGAGAAGAAAATAACTTCACTATTTCCTGTAGCACACACAAAAGTGTTCCATGGTATTCCTTAGATCTGACATTTAAACTGGAAAAGACACTTTAAAGATCTTTTAATAGGTTGCATTAATTTCCTAACTTTTGTTACATGTTACATTAATTTCCAAAGTATATCAAATGCAAAGTCCTTATAATCAGTCCATACCTCTTAAAAGAAAATTAGGCTTTTCATTGGCAATCAACACTCCATTGTTTATTTTTCAAACCAAAATGCTGATTTTCCTTTCTTTTCTTTTCTTTTTTTATTATACTTGAAGTTCTGGGGTACATGTGCAGATCTTGCAGGATTGTTGCATAGGTACACACATGCCATGGTGTTTTGATGTCTCCATCCCCTGTCACCTACATCAGGCATTTCTCCCAGTGTTATGCCTCCCCAGTCTCCCCGCCTCCCACTGTCCCTCCCCTAGCTCCCCACCCAAAAGAGAGCCCACATAACCAAGACAATCCTAAGCAAAAAGAATGAAGCTGGAGGCATCATGCTACCTGACTTCAAACTATATTATAAGGCTACAGTAATCAAAACAGCATGGTACCGGTACCAAAACAGAAATACAGACCAGTGGAACAGAACAGAGGCCTTGGAAGCAACTCCACATATCTACAACCATCTCATCTTTGACCAACCTGACCAAAGCAAGCAATGGGGAAAGGATTCCCTGTTTAATAAATGGTGTTGGAAAACTGGCGAGCCATGCACAGAAAGCTGAACCTGGAACCCTTCCTTATACCTTACACTAAAATTAACTCCAGGTGGATTAAAGATTTAAACATAAGACCTAATACCATAAAAACTCTAGAAGAAAACCTAGGCAGTATCATTCAGGACATAGGCATAGGCAAGGACTTCATGACTAAAACACCAAAAGCAATGGCAACAAAAGCCAAAATAGACAAATGGGATCTAATTAAACTTAAGAGCTTCTTCACAGCAAGAGAAGCAATCACTAGAGTGAACCAGCAACCAACAACCAATAGAATGGGGAAAAATTTTGCAATCTACCCATCTGACAAAGGGCTAATATCCAGAATCTACAAAGAACTCAACCAGATTTACAAGAAAAAAACAAACAAACCCATTCAAAAGTGGGTGAAGGATATGAACAGACACTTCTCAAAAGGAGACATTTATGAGGCCAACAAACATATGAAAAAATGCTCATAATCACTGTTCATTAGAGACATTCAAATCAAAACTACATTGAGATACTATCTCATGCCAGTTAGAATGGCGATCATTAAAAAATCTGGAGACAACAGATGCTGGAGAGGATGTGGAGAAATAGGAATGCTTTTACACTGTTGATGGGAGTGTAAATTAGTTCAACCATCGTGGAAGACAGTGTGGCCATTCCTCAAGGATCTAGAAATGGAAATTCCATTTGACCCAGCAATCCCATTACTGGGTATATACCCAAAAGATTATAAGTCACTCTATCATAAAGATACATGCACACATTATGTTCGTTGCAGCCCTGTGTACAATAGTGAAGACCTGGAACCAACCCAAATGCCTATCAATGATAGACTGGACAAAGAAAATATGGCACATATACACCATGAAATACTATGCAGCCATAAAATCGATGAGTTCGTGTCCTTTGTAGGGACATGGATTAATCTGGAAACCATCATTCTCAGCAAACTGACACAGAACAGAAAACCAAACACCGCATGTTCTCACTCATAGGCAGGTGTTGAACGATGAGAACACATGGGCACAGGGAGGAGAACATCAAAATGCTGATTTTCTTACAGAAATGGTTCAGGAAGGGACCTCAATCATTGCCAAAGCCATTGACATGGGATTCCAAGGTTCTCAGGAGTACACGTGAGTGTGCACCTGCTGAGGGCTGAATTGCCTCTGTAAAGGATCAGTAGAGCTTCTATAGCCCAGATGGAGCCAATCCTGGCCTGGGATTCAAGTTGACTTTTAACTTACAGGAGGCAAGAGGAACTTTGCAAGTGCATGGGGGTCTGAACAGAGGTCCAACCTTGCTCCCCTGCCCTAAATCCTTCGATAGGGTTCTAAGGGAACAAGGACATGGCTGGTCCAGAAAGAGGGATTCTGGAGACAACGTGTGAGTGGGAGGCAGGCTCACAACTGGCTGCACAGCTGGGATTAGCACTTTCTTCCAGAGCTGAATGCCAGAAGCAGCAGCTCTCCTGATGACTTGCTGATGCGCTCCTGCTTGGGAGTTTGTCTGGTTTCATTCCTCAAGCCAGCAGTGCTTCTGTTCATAAATTAGATCAAAGCATCTTTCAGAAGGCACTGAAGACTGGCGCAGAGTGGACAGGCCTCTTTGGAATGGCTTGACTTAGTTTCCTAAGATGTAAAGCTGTGAATCACCCCAGGACTTGTGTGTGGTGAAGTGTCCCCTGGGAGGGTCTTCCATGGATCACGCTTCTCCTTATGATTTGCAATTTATAAATTTCCAAGTAGATGGTTATTTTAAAGCAGATTATCTTCTACAGAGATGCCTGGACTTAGGACATAAAACTCAGTCAGCAGGACACAGACACAATTTAGTTGGCTATTTGGGATACATAGAGAATTTCTATCAAAATATTTCTTTATTTTTAATTTTTACAAAGGAAACTCACTAGTCAGAAAGTATAGGCAGTGTTTCAACAGTGGGAAGCACCATGAGTAGAGGTAGCTTCACCTTGCTAGCTCCTAAGGATGAGGATAGCTGTATTTTGCTGATCACCTTCTGTGGTCTCTGATACTCAAGGAATTTGCATATGTTTCTCTAACCTTCATGACAAACTTGATATTCATTAGTTCTATTTTACAAAGCAAGTTTAGAGTGGAAGGAAGAAAGGGCAAAAAAGGGACTCCAGCTTGATTTTCAGGTGTTTAAATGTTCACTTACTAATCACACTGGTCAGGTCACAAAGAAAGAACCCATCAGTGCTCAGAAGATGAGCAAGTGACATCTTTTAAAACAAAGGAAGACATTCTTATCATTAAACAGTTGGCAATGTGGCAGCATTCACGGTCTCTTTCAGCCTTGTGAAGTGTTAGAGCAGAGAACTTAGAAGTCTCTAGTCCAAGCACCTTAGTCTAGAGAGAGGCCAGCCAAGCAGCTCAATGTCACAGAGCAAGACAGCAGTGCCGGGCCCCATCCTGCCTCCTACAGGCCCCGTGATGAGTCTTCACGATATCCTGTTTCCGTGGAAAAGCCTCTAGGTTCACAGGGTTGGCATCCTTCGGCCACAAGTGTGTCAGTCACACGGAGCCCTTCTGCAACTTAACTCACTTCTGATTCACGTGGCTGTCTCTCCTAGGTGACAGCAATACCTCCCAGGATGGCATGACCACATCTCACCCCCTGCTGCACCTGTCTTGACCCCTGGTGACACAAGGCTGGCTCTGCCCTCCTCTTCCTGGGGGAGGCTGCACTGCTCCATTTTCTGAGGATGTGGCAGGGACCCGGAGCAGGACGCCAATGCCACAGCCCACGCCTTGAACCTGCCGTGATGGAAAAGACCTTGAGGCATTCCAGAGAGAGGATGGACCCAAGGTGGATGAGCTCTGAGTCTCTCGGTGTCACCTGATTACTGCTGACAGGTGAGCCCTGGGCCTACTGGAAGTCTGTGTCTCTGAATCAAAACCAGCAAGCATCATGTGTGTGCATGTGTGTGTGTGTGTGTGTGTGTGTGTGTGTGTGTGTGTGTAAGTGGGATGGACACACAGACAACAGTTAATACAGGCGGGAGTTGAGGAGTTGGTATCCTCTAGAGAAGTTAAGCAGAAGAGAGCTTCACTTTCACCTTAATGTCTTTCCTGGGAATGGATTCCATTTCAAAAGATTGAAGTGGAGCTGTGGTGAGAGATTGGGGGATGGGTAGATCCCAGGCAGAAAGTAGGAATTTTACTGAGAGACATAGATCAGAGTTCAAGGATAACAAAGTAGCTGAAAATTTGGGGGCTAAATCTCAGGGAGAAAGAACCCTCAGAGAAGTGAGCTGCAAAATCTGCCCACAACTTTTTTGGAAGTAGTGGGATAACTCCTAAACTACTCATGTGAGGGTGAGAATTCTAGAAATGAGCAGAAAATAGCAGCTGATAACTCAAAAGACAGAACATTTTCAGTAGCCACAAGATACTGAAGAGAAAGGAGCTCAAATCCTGCAAAGGTCAAGGGCTTTGAGAAGCACCTCAGGCTTCAGTTGAGATCTCAAAAGGGTCACCCCCACAGAGTAAGGGGCACATCCAGAGGGCAACATGAGAACTAGCCCATGTAGCCATAACAAGCCCTAACAGGGATTATTGACAGGGCCAATGAGATCTGACGGTGCTCTCCTTACCCATCAGAAGGAAACTTTACCTCTTTGGTGAAAGACCACATCATTGGTAGCCTCTAAGATTTCTTTTTTATCTGCAAAGCTGCTAAGGCTGACCTGTAAGAAAAAAAATTACAAGGCCTGCTAAAACTAAGCATTGAAATACCAAGATCGTAAACTTTAAAATGGTTTAATATTATTAAGAATGCAGAGAAAAAGATAGAAACTTACCAGAAACTTGGATTCCCTGAAAAGGAAAGAAAAACTAAATTGGCATTTTAGAGCTAAAATAACCATGAATTAAATTAGTAATTTAACATACATTTAATAAGAGATTAGACACATCAGATGGAAGAATTCCTAAGCCATGCAACAGTTCATTTGAAAGAAGATAAAATGATGCACCGAGGAGAATGGAAAATGCCGAGTATAAGGTACACACGGGGCCGAGTCAACAGGTCTACTTGACGTGTATGAGAGTCCCAGGAAGAAGCTAGGGAGGGTGAGACTGAAGCAGCCTTTGAGAACATGTTGACAGAAGATTTCCCAGAACGGTTGTATTCATCTGCTCAGGCTGCCAAAACAAAGACCACAGTTTGGGCTTCAGCAACAGAAGTGTGTTTTCTTATATCTCTGGAGGCTGTAAAGTCCAAGGTCAAGGTGCTGGCGAGGTCGGCCTCTCTCCATAGTTTGCAGACAGCTGCCTTCTCCTTGTGTCCTCACTTGGCCTTTCCTCTGAATGGGCCTGCAGAGAGACAGCTTGGCGTCTCTTCCTCTTCTTATAAAGGACACCAATCCTATCCAAGTGGGGCCTACGCCTAGGACCTCATTTAACTTTACCTCCTTAAAGGCCCTGTCTCCAGATACAGCCACACTGGGGGTTAGAGCTTCAACATGGGAATTTTTGGGGGAAACAGGTCAGTCATAACCAGTGCCCCAAACTAATTCAAATACCAAGTAAAAGACTGAACACACTCTATTCAGTCATAACAAATACCCCAAACTAATTCAAATACCAAGTAAAAGACTGAACACACTCTGCAAACCCAAAGAATGATGAACACTAAGAAAACCCACCTAAGCTCATCATTCTCAAATTGTTTAAAACCAAAATCAAAGAGAAAAATCTTTAGAATACCCAGAGGAGGAAATTGAGTGGCTGTCTTCAGAGCGGCAACAACAGGACTAAAAGCTGACATTTCAACACAGACAGAGATCCAGAAGACATGAAATAATACGATCTTGGGAGACTCTACTGTCCTGTAATTTCAAAAACAGAAAAGATGCAAGAAGAGTCAATTATCCCCTCTGTATTTGACTCCAACTCACCAAGTCTTTTTATTTTACTCACTTATTGTTTGTGCATGTTCTATCAGTGACTACATATAACTGAAAAAGAATATATATACACACACACATATATATGATATTTTTCTTCATTTCAGATTATGTTACAGGCACAGTGTCCTTTTATCTCCAAACACTTCACATCACTGTGAAAACAAACTTGCTAACTAGAGTTCATTATTTGTTTAGAGTCTTTTTATCCATCTTCCAAATCAGGCTACAGGGTCAAATTGTTGTGTTCTATACTTCTGGGTTTAGTTTTTTTCCCTGTTGGTGTGTTTATGTTATTCAATTGAAATGATGTAGTGTTAGTTCCTGTGTTGTATTTTAAAGACTTTGACCATGTAAAATCTGAATGTGGTTCCAAAATTCAAAACAATACCAAAAGTAACACTCACAAAAAAGTATCATTCCCAACCCTTTTTACTCCATTGCCAACAGGCCCTATAGGTAAACAATCTTGCCAGTTTCTGGCTTATTCTCCCTTTCATTCCCTCCCCCTCCCTCCCATTCCTCCTCCTGTCCTTCCCTTTCATCTTTTGTTTGTATAAATTTAATGGGTACAAGTGTAATTTCGCTATATAGATACATTGCAGAGTGGCGAAGGGCTTCTAGTGTATCCATCACCCAAATAACCTGCATTATACATTGGTAATCTCTCATCATGCACTACCCATTCCAATGCCCCCACCTGCTGAGTCCCCCGTGCTGTCACTCCACTCTCTATATCACTGTCTATACATAGTATTTAGCTCCCACTTAAATGTGAAAACATGCAGTATTTGTCTTTCTGTTTCTGAGTTGTTTTGCTTAAGATAGTGGCCTCTAGTTCCATCCACGTTGCTGCAAAAGACATGATTTCATTCTTTTTCATGGTTGAATAGTATTCTGTTGTGTATATATATATACACACACATTTTCTCTGTCAATTATCTATTGATGGACACTTATATTGATTCCACATTTTTGTTACTGTGAAGAGTGCTGTGATAAATATATGAGTGCAGGTATCTTTTTGATACAATAATTCCTTTTCCTTTGGGTGGAGTCTCAGTAATGGGATTGCTGGACTGAATGGTAGTTCTGTTTATAGTTATTTGCAAAATCTCCATACTGTTTTTTATAGAGGTTGTGCTAGTTTACATTCCCACCAACAGCGTATAAGAGTATAAGGGTTCCTGGCTGGGAGAGGCAGCTCATGCCTGCAATCCCAGCACTTTGGGGGGCTGAGGCGGCCAGATCACCTGAGGTCATGAGTTTAACATGAGCCTGGCCAACATGGTGAAACCCTGTCTCTACTAAAAATACAAAAATTAGTTGGGCTTGGTGGTGTGCACCTGTACTCTCAGCTACTCAGGAAGCTGAGGGAGGAGAATCTCTTGAACCTGGGAGGTGGAGATTATAGTCAGCCAAGATTGCACCATTGTGCTCCAGCCTGGGCCACAAGAGTGAGACGCCATCTCAAAAAACAAACAAACAAAACAACAACAACAACAAAAAAAACAGTATAAGAGTTCCCTTTTCTCTACATCCTCACCAACATCTGTTATTTTATTTATTTTATTTTTTTGAGATGGATTTTTGTTCTCATCTTCCAGGCCGGAGTGCAATGGCGCTATCTCAGCTCACTGCAACCTGCATCTCCTAGGTTCAAGCAGTTCTCCTGCCTCAGCCGCCTGAGTAGCCTCCCCTCTCCATTCCCCTCCCTTCCCCTCCCCTCCCCTCCCCTCCCCTCCCCTCCCCTCCCTTCCCTCCCTCCCTCCCCTCCCTCCTTCCCTCCCTTTCACTTCCCTTCCCCTCCTGTCCCTTCCTTTTCCCCATTTCCTTCCTTCCTTCCTTCCCTTTCTCTCTTTTCTCCTTCTCTTTTTAGTAATTTCTTCTCCATTTTCTTAATCAAGTTGGATAGTTGCTCGTCTATTTTCAGTTTTTCAAAACCACATGTTGATTACTCATTTGATTTTCTGTTTTTCTACTCTCTACTATATTAACTTTCACTTTCATCATTGTTTGCTTTGCTGTGCTTTAATTTGGTTTACTTTTTGTTCTTTTGCTATATTTTTCATTTTTCACTATTTTTGTTTACATTGATATCATTACTTAAAGCTACTGATCTTTCTTTCATGACTGCTTTCAGTGAATGACATAACTGTTATCAATGTTTTTAAAGATGTTCTGTCATTTCAATGTGCATTTTCTCTTTATACAAGAATTTTTTTAACAGAATAGTTATTTTTGTTTGTTCATTTTAATTTCCAGGCTGAATGATTTATTTTTATGTTTGTTTGTTTAGTTATTAGCTTCTAGATTTACTGTACTGCAATCAGAAAGGAAGGTTTGCAAATGTCTACTTTATAAAATATATTGATACTTTCTTTGTGATGTAATCAATGATCAGTTCTTGTGAATGTGCCGTGTGTGGCCGGGAAGAAGCTGTAGTCTCCATTTTCAAGAAGTAAGGCCTTCGTAGTTCAGTAAGATCTGCCTCATTGATTATGTTGCTAAGTATCCAGTTTCTCTTTTTTCTACTTCTATATTTCCTGCTCTCTGGAAATGTTTGCTATGGTACTTTTGACACAGATATTTATAAGTGTCACACATCTATAGTTTTTTTTTTTTTTTTGGCCTGATGTACCTCAGTGTTTTTTTTTTTTTTTAATCTGTTTAGCCTAAGTCACTTTCTTGCAGCTGCAGCATAAAGTCTTGCTTTCTGACACAAACTGAAAAATAATTTTTTAATAGGTCAGTTAAACTTATTCCTATTTATTCATGGAGCTGTATGTTTGGGTTGACTGCAGTTATATTATTTCTTGTTATGGTTGCAATAGTTATTCACGCATATTTGCTCTTTTCTTTTCCTTTGGATGTGTTTGCTCCAGTCCTCTTTCTTTTAGTCTCTCTCTCTCTCTCTACCACCCCTGTTGGCATTTACATTGGTTTGTGTTTTGTTCTAGTAGTACCTTTGCTCTTACACCTTTTAAATCACATGAGTCTTCTGTGAGCTTATTTAGCAATTGGCTTACCTTTTTAAAAATTTGTTTTAGTGATATTCTTGATAGTCACCTGTACTATATATTACAATCAATAGCTTATATCACAATCAATAGCTTGTATCACAATCAATAAGCTTATTTTTCTTTTCTCTTTCTCTTTTAGTTTATCTCCTTTTTTTGTTTTATTATTTCCATGTTGTCAAAATATATAATACCCATTATTCTCCGACTCTCACCATGACCTATATTTCAATCTTAATATTCAATTAAATACATTAAATGTGATTGTCAGTCATCTTGACTATGATCTTCAGTTATCTCTTGGTTGGATTAATCTCATCTTTTAGTGAATGTCTCAAAAGCTCATGAGAACAGCATTCCTTGTGCTCTTACATGATTAAAATTGATATTCGAGAGTCTTGGCATTAGACTATTTTTAGCTGGATATAAAATGCTTTGTTAATGTATTCTTTTCCATATTTATTGCGTCCTATTGTTGCCTTGAGATTACAAACTAATTTTAATTTTTTTGCATTGATGTCCTGATTTTATTTCATAATTTTTTAAAGTTCAATAGTTTTACTAGGCTAAAATCTTATAGTTTATTATTTTGCATCAAAATAGGTTTAAATGTGAGTTGTGAACCATTTTTTTCTCTTTTTTTTGCTAACTCCAATTATACATATGTTGGATTTTGTTTTCTTGCTTAATGTCTATTTTAACCATTTTTTTCTGGCCCTTTTTACTTCCTTCTTTCACTTTCATTCTCTCATTTTCCAGACTTTATTCTATGGCTTCTTTTACTAAAATTTCTTTTCAAATATATTCTCTCTCAGGCAGTTTTTAAATTCACCTTTATTTCTAAATGACAGTACCATTTTCTTCTTTCTCTTCTGAGTTCAATAAATTCTACTTTGATGTCTTTCCCCTTTTGTTTAATTTCTGAATTTTTAATAGTCTCACATACAGTGCTTCTGTGAGCACGTTTGATTTACTTTGAAGTATTACACTAGTTTTATTTTTATTTTTTATTTATTTATTTTTTTGATGGTGGATTCATCTACCAAAATACTTTAATCTACATTTTCTGTTTATTCTCACATCTGCTTTGTATAAATGAAGATTGCTTATGTCTATTCATGTAGTGATCGCTTGGAGGATGTTACAAGTTTTGTCTTAAGAGTAACTTCTGTCATTAAAGCACAGTGTAGCTACTGAGTGGACTTTGGGGGTTGTGGGCAGGAGGGTGTAGCCTTTGATGTTTTGGGGCCTGTTTTATCACATAGGATTCTAAAGTTTGCCTTGTTTTTCATTTTTATCTTTCACATCCAATCTCTAATGAGGGACTTTCCCTCAATTTTTGCCTCTTCTCCTTCAGAAACAATGTCTCCCTCTGACCCACTTAATTTAAGTATTTTCCCTGTAGTCAGTACATTGATCTGATGGGATCATTTCAGATTTTCTACATTTAGGATAGACTTTCTATTTTTGTGGCTGTTTTTACTTACATTTCAGGCTTTTTGTTTTTATCCTTTATTTTCTGTTAATTTCCTCAAATTTCACTAAATTTCTATAAAGATTTACAGCAGAAGCTCAAGAGATGTTGCTACTACAGGCTGGTTGTTAATTTTCTGCCAATACATAATTCGAAGTTCGTGGTGTTCTTCGCCTGCTAAGCAGAAGATATTTTGTTTCTTCTCATTTTGCCTTGAAGCTGTGTGAGGAGAGTCAGCTGGAGGTGGCTCTTATTACTTTGGCCACCTGGAAAGGCTGGAATGACATCCATAAAGCACTGAACCTCAACAATTATGCTCAGTTAAATTGCCCAGAAACGGAGATGAAAACATGAGAAGCAGCACCAATAGGCATCAGGAAGTGAACAAGAAACACGTCTGGGTGTACCTGAGCCACGAAATGCCACACAGCAACACTGACGGCGAACAGGGGATTCAACAGTAATTGACCTTGGCAATGTTATCGTGAGCACAGAGCCAGACGTAAAGAGCCTGCTGTGTGATTCCGTACACCTTCAACTCCAGAGCAGAAGAAACCTGATACACAGCGCCAGAAGGCAGATAAGGAGCTGCCTGGGGCTGTGTGCGGCGTGACGGAGGAATTGGAGTGCAGAAGCAGGAGGAGACCTCAAGCGTCGTGGAAGTGCTGTGTAGCTTGATTGTCATCATGGCTACGTGGATGGGTACTTTTGTCAAAGCTCATTCAAGTGTTCACCTAATATAGGTGCATATTATTAGATGTAAATTATACCTCACAGCTGATCTCTTAAAAAGGTAAAGATGTTTTCAGAAAAAAAAAAAAAAAAAAGCTAGGGGAATGTGTTTCCATCAGAACTGCACTACAAGGTCCACTGCAAGCAAAGGGAACGTTTTCAGATTCAGGGAAATTGTCCCAGATTTAGGGAAATTCAGATGGGAGCCTGGGTCTGTGGAAACGAATACAAAGCCTCACTTTGGAGGTTTGGTCCCTGCTTTCACAGGAGGATGCCGCCTTTCTGCAGAGCCCTCCAGGATCCACACACTGTACCCAATCAGAGCAGGCTGGAGATGCCCAGGATGGGGCATTTCCTCTGAGAGCAGCCCCAGCTGAAGCCGGGGCACCCAGCGCCCTCAATCACGGTGGCCAACGTAAGCAAGTCTTTCATTGTAACAGGGTGAGGCCGATGGTCATAAACACTCAGTGCATTGACCCATTTTTAACTCATTACATAACTCTTTGGCTGCCATTTAGAGAAAAATAACAGTTAGTGAAGCTTGAAGTATTCCTGAATATATCTGTAGGAATGAATTTTTCAGCTCATAGTGCTGGATCACCAGCAGCGCAATTCTTAAGCATGGAAGGCCTCAGGGAATATCAAAACTATACATCCTCTTGAAATGTCTATTTGCCAATTGAATTTTGGAAACCAATAGATGAGTTAAAATAGAGTTCTCAGGAGCGGAAAATCCGTGATCGAAGGTCTGATGGTGAACACTAATTCATCTATCTGCAGTCCTGATAATACACAGTGGTGAGAATTATAGTTAGGGAACAGAATGTTTCATAAATCTTGACAATAATAATCAAAATAATAATACTATATTGGCGCTAACAAAAATGGAAGGAGATAAGAAGTGAGTGGGTAAAATGCTGTGCCTTTTAAAGTCTCTTCTTACAGACAAGGGAGTCTATCATTACTGAGTAAAATGGAAACCTTATTTTAACAAAGAACTGAAACCTCAGTATTTTTTATAATGTTTTGATTTAAGATCTCAGAGGGATCTTGTATGAAATAGAGCAAGGAAAATATTTCTGTAAAGTTTAGCAGTTTCCTGAGTTTCACTTCTGTTCCTGTTTCATTCCAGGGAAATTAAACTTAATGCATTTATTAAACACTCATGTATATTCTGATTCTGCTGTAACATTTTCTCTCATCTTCATGTTTCTACTCTTCCACCTGTATGTAGGTAGAAGAATCTACACTAATGCTAATATAATATGCATAGTGGTTATTTGGAATTAAGATTTGGGGATTTTGTTTTCTTTTACCTCTCAGCTTTTGCATTTTTATAAGAGTCACCATGGTCATGGTAGCTCATGCTTGTGAGTGCTCTTACAGTCCCAGGGAAATGTTTGGTGATCATCACCTTCTCACTGCCTCAATCCTCAGAAGAACCCTGTGAAGCAGATCCCAGCTGCTCAGACTGGAGCACCAAGGGACAGAAAGTTCAGCGACATTTTCACAATGCTGGGGCTGGCCAGTGGCTGAGCCTATGGGTCAGTCTGGCTGGAGCCTGGGCTCCTGCCCTCAGAGCGTTACCTGCAGAAGCAGGTGTGGTTTCGTGCCGGCTGGGCACCAGTCAGGAGCTGGCCAGGAGACTAACACCGCACTGGCCATTAAACAGAGATAATTTACTATAAGGAATAATAGGCTTGGTAGAAAGTCGTTAAGTGGGTTACTGGCAAGTAGAGGATACTGCCATCTCACAGAAGCAGTAACTGCTGAAGGCACTCGGAGATCTAAGGAAGAGGTTGAGATCATCAAGACGCTGACCCTGGAGGCAGGTTTCCTGCCTTTAGAGGGCTGGGGATGGGGTGGGGTGGGTATGGGCAGCAGCCTCTGAGCAGGAGGAGGACGCAGGCCTGTGGGGAGTGTGTGTGCGGTGTGGTGGGTGGTCCTGCCCATGTCTGGAGCACTCCAGCAGACAGCAGAAATTATTATTATTTTTTTTGAGATGGAGTCTTGCTCTGTGGCACGATCTCAGCTCACTGCAACTTTCACCTCCCAGGTTCAAGCAATTCTGCCTCAGACTCCAAGTAGCTGGGACTGCAGGCATGCACCACTGTGCCTAATTTTTGTATCTTTAGTAGAGATGGGGTTTCACTATATTGACCAGGCTGGTCTCGAATTCTTGACGTTGTGATCCTCCCACCTTGGACTCCCAAAGTGCTGGGATTACAGGCATGAGCCACTGTGTCCAGCCTCCAGCAGCAACTTCTATATAGGAAGAGGCCTCCACTGTGGGGCTGAAGCCCTGTCCCTAGGTGACCTTCAGAGGAACCACCACTAAAGAAGTAAATCAGAAGAAAGGAAAAGAAAACAAGAATGGTCCTCTTCCTCATCCACGTGTTCCGCAGTCTCCTTCTGTGACTGCCTCTTGGCACAGCCTGAAAGGGAGCCAGCTGGAGCATCAGAAATGTGGGGTGCAGAGTCCCTAGTGTGGCATCAAGGTAGAAGCAGGGCAGTGCGTTGTGGGAGGGACATGGCATGGTTCCAGGCACAGCTTTGGCGGCTGTGAGTTCACTCACAGCTTTGACACCCTGTACAACGCACACCTGTTTCCATCCAGCAAAATCCCACCATCTTTGTGCAATTAAGGCATTTTCATTCTTTCCCCAAATTGAGGAGACTCCAATGCCATTAGACTTTGCATCCACGTCTGGGACATGCACTGCCCTTCTCTGGGTCAATGTTACACACTCCTCAAATTCAAACACAGATTCTTCTTAACATGAGGTCACTTGTCCTCAAAAGTGTAAAGATGACCTCCAAGGGGCCATGTATAGATAACAGGGGTGGGGAGAGAAGAGGAGCAGACATCACACACGTGTCTCTGCAGCGAGGAGCTGAAATCTGCATTCCTGTAACAGCCAGGGGCTGAAGTGGACCTTTCCAACCTCATTTCAGGGACTGCAACAAAGCCTGGTAGGGAAGCTTAGGGGTTGGAGTGAGTTCAACCCAAAGATCTGTTTTCAGGATAAAAAAGGAAAAGAAGCCTGCAGGAGAAGATAAGCCTCCCGTTCCCCAGCCAGGCAGGTTTTCCCACAGGACAACTTGCCTCCAAGCATGTCCCATGTCGCGTTGAAGGGTCCCTTGAGGACAAAGCTGGCAGTCTTTGAAAGGGAAGGGTTGCAGCCCAGAGCATCTCTCCTGCTCTCAGAAGGATAGCAGGGCCATGAAGCAGCTGCAGAGGGCACAGAGACCAAGCCACACACAGCAGCTGGAGCTGGGTGCTAAATGGCAGCATGATGTGTCTGGTTCTGGGCTCTGAACCTCAGGCAGCTGTGTGATTACTCCTACTGCTCAGAGGTTTGAAGGAATCGTGATTCCTGGGCAGAGGAATGAACCTGCAGACTGCAGCCTAGAGACATGGTCAGAATTTTCCCAGTAAGTTCAACCTTGTGAACTTCTCACCTTGCTAATTAAGCACTGGAGAAGGCAGGAAAGGAAGGAAGGAAGGGAAGGAGGGAGGGAAAGAGAGTCCAGGAATTGAGTCAGACAGACTTGGCTTCAAATCCCAGCTCAGGATCCCAGCCTTGTGCTCTGGACCCATTATTTGAACTCCCTGAGCCCTCAATTCTCTGAAAGCCACCTTCTGTGGTCCTATTGATAACGAGCAATGGTGTGTGCACTGTCCCTGCTGCCTGGCTCAGAGAAGTGGGAAGTCTGGCTCCTGGCAGCCTTGCAATGGTGACTTTGTCACTAGAGGTGTCCCAAGGACTTAACAGACTCGGTTCTGTAGCCTGGAATCCCATCACACTTTCAGGAAGGGGTTCTGAGGGCTCATGGGCACCCACGCCGCTTTGGTCCCTGAGATGCATGCTGACCGAGGCTGAGCCTGTCACCAGGGTTAATGAAGCAGGGAGGTCACCCAGTCCTCCCTGTGGCTGAAGCTGAGGAGCTGTGCTCTCAGAGACACTTCTCTGTGTCGGAACAGGTGCTATGAAAATGCACAGGGATCTCTTGGAGCTCTCAGGGAGGGGTCTGGGAAGCAGCAGTTCACGAAGCCCTCCAGTCCCCTGCACGCTCTGAAGCGTTTCTGCCTCTCCAGCAGAATTCCACCTTCCTTCTTCCAATCTGCTCCTCCTTCGTGGGATTTCACCCTGTTTCTAGGCTCAGCCAAGCCAGTTCCCCGAACCTTGTCCTGTTCATTACCTGCTCTGACCCCTCCTGTCTCTAATAACTAAAATCACATTGTCCCATGGAACTATTGAAGTTGCCTCTTCCAAGAAGGCTTCCAGGATTGACCTGCTTTGTTTCGCTGTCTCATCACTCCTCTTTCCCCCAGGAATGTGGCCCTGGTCCTCCACAGTCATGTGTAGCCATCTCTGTGAGGTCACACACTGTTCTTCCAATGTTCATCCGGCCTTTCGCTGCGGGTTTATCTGGCTGGACCAATGACTCTATGGGTTTGGGGAACCCTCGCTTGATATTTATTTTCCCCAGAAAAGGGGAGCTTGGATGGAGGTGCTCCTTGGGTAGAGTCTCCACACAAAGTCATGTGAATGGACATTTTCCCCACCTACAGCTGACAGAGCTCAAAATCAGTGCGGGCTCTCCGATGCCCCCAGAGGAGCCTGGGCGTCTGGGATGAAAACCGTGCACTCACACCGGCCCTTGGCAGACATTGGAAACTCACATGCAGGCTGCTCAAACCGTGATCATTGCAACTGGGGAGAGCATCTTGTCAATGCAAGAAATCTGAGCACGTTTTCTTCCACTACGATGACTGTTTGGGCTTGGATGTTTTCCACCGGCTGGCCTGGCCGTATTTATTTTACCGAGCCAGCAAGATGTTATCTCCCTGACATGTGCGGGTTATCTCCAAAAGTGCGTGCCCTCTGCCTCTTTCGTAGAAGAGTGTCCTCAGTGACGACTGACCGAGTCCCAGGTTTACGTGGCAGCTGACGGCTCTCTAGGTTCTGTCGTCCCTCCCTCCTGCTTATAGGACACATCCAAGTGACACAGCATGAATTTCTGGCAATGCCGATAGGAACTGCACATTCTTCTGGAGGTAATGCAGGCGTGTCAGGGCACAGCGTCTGTTCAGTGTGGACAGCACAAGTCACTGCAGGGTGACTGATGAGATGTTTCACACTGAACTGCAATCCACCTCTAAATGACCAGGCATGGTTTTACCTTTTGGGCCTAGTCACTTTCATCTAGAGTGAATTACACACATAAACTTCAATCGGCCACATTGGAATCAGTTTCCCAGTCATATTTTATTTGCCATTATTTTCAAAGCCAAAGACCTCAGGCTTTGTGGACCTGAAAAACAAAACAAAACAAAACAAAACTGGAAACAGGTATTTTCTATACATGAATCCTGCCTCTGGTCCCGCAGGCGGTCATGGCAAGTCCATCAGTGGGTGCGCTCAGCCTCTCCCAGCTTGGCCAGCACCACGCGTGCTGCTAATGCCCGTTAGCACTCATGTAGCTCAGGTCATGAAGGGCACGCAGACCTTGTCACATATAACTGTGAATAGACGGCAGAGACAAGCCAGGGTCAGACATGTGTGTGCATGGTATGGCTGAGTCCAACACGTCAGCTACTTGGGGGCCTGGGGGTGAAGGCCCGAGAAGGTCAGTTGGTTGTTGGGGGCCTGGTGCTGAAGGCCCGAGAAGGTCAGTTGGTTGTTGGGGCCTGGTGGTGAAGGCCTGAGAAGGTCAGATGGTTGTTAGGGGCCTGGTGGTGAAGGCCCAAGAAGGTCAGATGGTTGTTGGGGGCCTGGTGGTGAAGGTCTGAGGTCAGTTGTTTGTTGGGGACCTGGTGGTGAAGGCCTGAGAAGGTCAGTTGGTTGTTGGGGGCCTGGTGGTGAAGGCCCGAGAAGGTCAGATGGTTGTTGGGGTCCTGGTGCTGAAGGCCTGAGAAGGTCAGTTGGTTGTTGGGGGCCTGGTGGTGAAGGCCTGAGAGGGTCAGTTGGTTCTGTCTCCAACAACAACACCGAGAACCAGGAATTATGGAAACTGACAGCATCAGGTGTACTCGAGAGGATTCTCCAAAGAAGTATAACCTATGGGCTGTTTCTCTGTATGGAGTCACCTGTCTGTCCATAGGTCTGTCCACATTTCCATGTGGATTTTTTAGGAGGAATTAACTCATGTGATCATTACTGTTTTGGAGGCAGAGACGCTCCTTGATCTGCAATCTTCAAGCTGGAGACCCAGGAAGACTAGGACGTCACTCACTTGGAGTGCAGAGGCCTGAAACCCAGGGCAGCTGACGATGGGAATCCTGGGCTGCGGTCAAGGGAGAATGAGAGCAGCCAGCTCAGGCTGGCAGTGAGGCACATGCCCCTCCTCTCCTGCTGCTCTATTCAGACCCTCCGCAAGGTCTGCCCACACTGGGGAGGCTGTCTGCTTTCCTGAGGCTACTCATTCAAATGCTAAACTCATCCAGAAGCCCCCGAACAGACACCCTGCGTTCTGGGACCCCTGTGGTCCATTCGATTTGACCCAAAACCATCCTATCAAGGCAGGCCAGCAGTCAGGGTCTCTGTTCTGATGTCCTCTCCCCTGAGCCAGATGGCTGTGAGCCTGGGCTGTTCCCCCTCCTCCAGCCCTGGGCGCTGCCTCCGAGGCACCTGAGCACGGTTCTGGCAGGGCCTGTCTTGGGCACTGCGAGTGATAAATGTGCACACCTACTGTCATCTTACTAAAAGTCCCACTTAACTAAAATGTCTGAACATCTTGCAGAAGCTGATGCCCAGAAAAGTAAATCCTAAGCCAGAGGCCTGTGTGGAGGAGGGTATGGCCTCAGGAGTGGGGAGTGAATGCCCCAGGAGAGAGGCCGGGAAGCCACCCTGCCACCCGCCTGCACTGTGAGGGTGAGCGAATGCAGTGGTGAGATCAGGCCCCACTAGCCACGGCCAGAGTGCGTCTCCCTTGCAGCCCGGGTGCCACTAGTGAACTGGTGACCTGGGCTGGTCGGGTCATCTCTCTGCACATCAGTTTCTCCACAAACTGACTGGGTTTATTGTCCGTGACAGACTGTGTTACTGTCACACAGGTTTCAAGGCAGGTCCCGGGAGGTGAGTTCACCTCTTGGCTGGCTGGCCTAGTGTCACAGACTGGCTGTGGCCAGCGAACTGTGAGCAGACATGATGTTGGTCCTTCGAGGGTGACAGCTCTGAGACCAGCCTGTCTTCGCTGTGCTCTCTTTTCCTCTGCCACAGCAACTGGTCATGGTCCTGGCCCCCATCTGCTTGAACCCTACATTGTGGAGGGCCATGAGACAGAACCTGCCCGGCCACCCCACATGGGCACGTGGCAGGCGTGGAGAATGAGCCACTTCTCTGGAGTGCAGGCCTGCCTGGGCATTTGCCACCACAGCAGAACTGGGACTGCCCTCATGGACACGGCCTCTCAGTGCGATCAGGGAGGTGGCCTCTGAGCATTCGGAAACTCCCAGGCAGAGGACCTCCCATCTTGGCAGTTGGGATCCACACCTTAGTTACACAGATGCACACTTGCTCATCTAAGAAAAATAAGTGAATGTAATTACGTAGAGGTGATAAATTTACAGAGATAATAAAGTTTAAGAGAAACAAAAGCAATACCCATTTTTTAAAGGATTGGGTGAAATGAAATGTGCTTGTATCTTTTATCACGATGAATGGAAACTAGATGCAAAGCAAAAAGGTTTACATGGAGGAATAAACAGATTCCCACTGAGAGACAAGACCCTATCTTCAAAGTTGTAATTATGCAAAGGAAGAAGAAGCTTTCTACCAAGTAGAAGGGCAAAGACTTCTCAGTGACACAGGAACAGAGGAGACTAGGGGAGACGCAGTGGAGAATTTGCTGCTAATCACCCTAATGAAACAGACAAATGACAGGTGACCTTTCCTAACTGGGCCTATGTGAATGGCTAGAGGAACCGCCAGGACGGGCGTGGGGTGTGGCGGCGATTGAAGAGTTCATGACACCGGGGGAGGCCGAGGGTGCTGGGGTAGAAACTGGGGAGCTCCCCAGGTGGGTCAGCATCTACCTGGGGATGTTGGTTGCTTCACTACATAAAGTTCCAGAAAAATCACAGGGGAAGACAGACCCTGTCCTGGAAGAAACTCAATGCAAGAGAAGGCTCAGACTGAGAGGTTCAGCATGCAGACCCAAACCCTGGAACTGCAGTTCTTGCTGTGGACTCAAAGGAGAACCAGGCAAGACTTGGTGCCTGGGCCTGGTCAGAGGGGGGACTCTCAGTTAGGGGGTGGGTCATCAGAGAATGCTGGGGCAGAACCGGCTGTGAATAGATCTTCCCCAGCCCTCGAGGCAGGGAGAGTGGCGCTCACGTGTCTCCTGCTGGACGGGAGGTAAGTCCGGCTTGTAGGAGCTACTGGGGCTTCTCCATCAGGTAATTCCAACAGGTTTTATCAGCTGTAATTTCCTCATCTGACAAAGCACAGGGGTGACAAAGTTGTGGCAATAACAGGGTCAAGGGCAGAAGTCCATCAGCAACTGCTCAGTCACTAGTAATTATAATCTTTTGAAAATTCCGAGGCTCTGAAGCCATCCAGCTTGGTGATCCCAAGTCCTAGTTCCGCCACATGCAAGCTGTGCAATCCTGGGTGTCATTTAACCTCTCCAAACCTCCTTGCCCTCGTTTTCCGACTCATGCACACCTGTGGGGTGAGCTCAAGGACGGAGTGAGAGAATGCGCTTGGCGCATGGTGAAGCGATGGAGGTTACTTTCACTCTTTCATCCCTTGCTTCCCTGAAGTGAAAACGTTTATGCAGTGTGAAGATCCTAACCCTAACCCTAACCCTAACCCTTACCCTAACCCTAACCCTAACCCCTTTTTTCGTTGTGTTAATTTGGAAAGGCACAGTAGAGACAGTGGAAAACTAAGCAGGAGACACTTTTTCCAGAACCTGGAACAGACGGGAGGTTCAAGGCTGTTTCTTTTCCCTCTGAGTGTGCAGCCCGAGGCAACTTCCTCACCCTCCTCTTCCCTCTGTTTTCTCACATGTAAACTATGTACATCAGCAGAGCGTCCACTTGCTGGAGTTGTTTCCTGTTGAATTGAGTAATTCATGCTAAATCCGATACATTGTGAATGTCCAATAAGTTATTATTACTACCATCACCCTGACCCCCACAAACTGTCTTGCAGCTGCAGTGAGGCTTGCAGACCTCAGCCATCCGCTCCTGGCAGAGATCGTTCTTGGTGATCACGGCACTGATTGATGGTCTTTCCAGGGCTGCCCAAGACAGGGCTTCAAATTACACAGCTGGGTTTCAGGAGCCCAAACGTAGTAATAAGTACACGTCAATTCCACCCGCTCTGCAGGGCTTGACACTCCAGGAAGATGAGTGATCAAAATATGATTTTTAAATTAGCCAGCTGATGACCTTTCTATTTCGTTGTGTGCTGAAATGTCAGCATTAACAAAATCATGGGGAGAAACTGTGAAGCTTCTGGCAAAGGATGTAAATCCAGGAGGAGCTAAACCTGGCGGGAGTGGGAGCATCCTTCACAGCCAACGCCTGGGTGCACAGCTGTGGGCTGCAACCCCTGTGAGCTCTTGATGGAAAACTCTGCACATCTAAATGTGAGCCCATGCTCGGTTTCAGATCTACAAGAGATGTGGGAGGTCAGGGCTGCTAATCCCCTGACGAGGCTCAGCTTTCCGTGGTTCACTGAGCGCTCCCGTCTGGCAGGGGCTCCTCACCTGTGAGGCTGTAGAGATAAGACAAGGCACAAAATCCATGTGAGTTACTTGGACAGAGAGCACAACAACCCCCCAAATGCGATCATAAATGTGTAATTTGTGGTAGTGATCTCAACACAGCATGATTCTCCTTTGGCCCAATGCTGTATTTCGCTAATGTGAGCTGCCATGATAAGCGTGTACCAACACCCATAGCAGGGGCAGAGATGCAGCATCATCTGGCTATTTCCAGAGGTTTAGATCATGTGTCTGTGCCCATTTTGTAGCAATGTCTACACTGCCCCCCAAAAAAGCATTTAGGAAGAGCTTTTGGATGTGTCATTCTTCTTGTGCCACAGGGCAGGGAACTGTGATTCCCCTGTGTGTGGGGCAGTGAGCCAGGAGTGCCAGCTTCCACAGGCCTCCTACATGTGGGCACCAGCTCAGCCCTCACAGCAGCCCCTGCCACAGATGTGAGTCTAGGCCTATGCCACACACAGACAGCCCTGTTTCTGCTTCAATATCTAGAGGTTTTCCACAGCCCAGAGGGTTGGCAACAGACACATTCTGGAGTCTGTTTCTTTTCAGGCATTGAACATCTTTCGAAGAAACACAAATAGCATTTTACATCGTGTGACGGAAGACAGCCATCTGCTCTGTTTAAGAGGACTGAGTCCTACATGGGCTCCCTCACAATGTTTTTTCTGTGTTCTCACTTCCCCTCCCCGGGTCTCATTTTCACCCTGGCTCAGTGATCCCAGGGGTGCCTACAACAGACTCCTCACTCCCTTTCTTCCAAGAATCTGACTCAGGGTCCACCTCCCCAGGGGTGGAAGCTTCTATGGGTTTTTAGGATTAACTTCTCAGCTCAAGGCGTAGGTTTCTTGCTATCAGGAGCCCAGTGACCCTGCACTGCCCTCCACACCAGCTCCCGTCTGCACTGCCGATACCATGGACACTGGTGGCACGTTTGCCTTAAGAGTGGCCTCCCACACCCCTTGTCTGTCTGAAAGCCAGCCCCTTGACCTAGCTCAGTTGTCCTCGGTGCCTCTTCATGCCAGCAGCCCCTCCCAGGGCATAGAAGAAGATGGGTCCCTGCGCAGGTAGGCAGCTGGCTTGTCCTTACGCACGAGCTAGGCTGCTGTGTTCACTCATGCTATCTTTTCTGTCTTTTTTTTCATTGTCTTGGGATCCCAGAGCCCTGTGCCCACCCTAGCACCATCCTGAGCCTTCGGGAAGGCCAGCAGCGGTAGGCTAACTGGCCTGCATCTCAAGCAAGAATCATTATTTTTCAGATGGGCTCACCTCTGCTCTGTGCATTTATTCCTGGATGGTGCCTGGTGAGGGGCACATCGTGAGAAAGCGCAGGTTGTTCCCTGGGAGTGCTGCAGCTCAAGAAGGACCGTGTTCCTGGTGAGCGACCCTCGGACGGTGGGCCACATTGCTCAGGATGGGGCCACAGCCTTGTTTCACCTGGCAGCTTCCACTCTCTCCTGTGGGGTCAAAGAGCAGGCCACTGCAGAGAGGAGGGAAGCAGGTGGACCAGCACATGGCAGATGGAGGACGCACACCAAGTGGAAGGTGGGAAATGCACTTCATCATGAAAGGGGAGGACTCAGCAGGTAGAAGTGCATGCCCATGCCAGGGCCACCTCTGTGGGTGGGGTGCCCAGCATTCAGGTCATTTGCTGGCCTGGCTATATAGGGATGTATAGTGCCCGCAGGCAGAGCCCTTGGAAGATAGCACCTTGTCTCCAGAGTCCTGCTGAGTATGAGCCAGATAAAGGCTGCTTCCTCCCTCCTGAGTCCCTTCCCTGGGCCAATCCCTGCAGGTGACAGCTGCTGCAGGTGAAGGTTGCAGTCTGTCTCAGCAACCTGGCTCTGCTGAGAATGGAGCAACAGCCATGTTCCTGCAGGCAGCGCATCGTATTTCTACACCTGGGTCTCCAGGGGGCAGGGACTGTCCTCTGCAGAGGGACTGCTGCCTTTACCCTCCACTCATCTTGACCAGCCTTCCCGGGCCCCCCACAGAGGCTGAGCTTGCTGGTGACAGGACTCACTCACTCCTGCCATGCCACGATTGCCCACTGGCCACATCATCATGACCTGTTGAGAGAGCACGGAAGGCGTCCTGGTCTAGACAGCAAAGTGTTATCTCAAGCAGTGGACTGGGCTTCTTCAATGGTACTGAAAATCAGAAGCAATGGCAGTGCCCAGTTTGTGATGGAGGGGAGCATGATGGCCCAGGCCTGCTGGGCGGCAGTGCCCCAAGCAAGGTGAAACCCCTGCAGGCTGTGGGGCCCCAGGGAAAAGCTCTTCATGAGTCCTCAGGTGAACAGTGCCATCAGCGGGAGCCGGTGCAGGCTGTGAGCACAGGAAAGCCAATCAGTGTTGAAGAAAGTAGTCATTGTATTAGTTCATTTTCAGACTGCTATAAAGAAATACCCTTGACTGGGTACTTTATAGAAGTAAGAGATTTAATTGACTCACAGTTCTGCATGGCTGGGGAGGCCTCAGGAAACTTACAATCACAGTGGAAGGCAAAGGAAAAGCAGGCACCTTCTTCACAAGGCGTCAGGAGAGAGAGCCTGTGAAGGAAGCAAAGAGGGAAGAGGCCCACGTAAAACCCTCAGCTCTCATGAAAACTCATCTTCTGTCGTGAGAACAGGATGGGGGAAACCACCCCCTTGACCCAATCGCCTCCCACCAGCTCCTTCCCTCCACAAATGAGGGACTGGGGGATTACAATTCCCAATGAGACTTGGGTGGGGACACAGCCAAACCATGTCAAACAATAAGGCATAGCTAATGGTTAATAGTTACGATGTAGTAAAGATGAGAGGCCTGCGCCAGGGAGTTACCCATCGTGATTGTTTTGATGAAGTGTGGGGTAGGTTTGTCTCCATTTTTCACAATATGATCAGATGATTTTTAAAGAAAAAACGAATTTGAAAAGATTAATGCTCCATATTTGGTGAGAATAAAAGTGCAACATCACTTGGTGACATGTTAACATCAACGTGCAATATCAGGGCTCGGCACCGTGGCTCACGCTGTGATCCCCGAGCTTTGGGAGGCTGATACAGGGGAACCATTTCAGTCTAGGGGTTTGAGACCAGGCTGGGCAGCATAGTGAGAATCTGCCTCTGTTTTTTTTTTTTAAAGTGCAACTTCAAAATTGGGGTGTCTGTTACAACAGGAGAAATTCCCCTTAATAAATGACACAGCACAACCAATGTTCCTTTGAATTATTCTTGTATTTAAAATAGGTAACTCTTTAGTAAAACAGTTCACAAGGCTCCTATGGTCATTTATGAATACAGCCAAACTTTGGACGAAGATCAACGCCTAAATGCTGCCCCCAGAATGGCTCTGACTCCCTAACCTCGCCCTGGTTTCCTTGGTGAGGAAGTCGGTCGCCACAGGCTTGCACACATTCCAGATCTTTTTCTTTGAGTCCACACGGTTTTTGCTTTTCTGTTTTGTTCTCTGCCAGAAACTCTTGCCTATGTTTTATTTTAGTAAATAATCAGCTGCCACAGAAAAAAGTTCAGAGTTTCCAGAATCATTTCTTGTGTTAAAGCCCCTGGGAGTGGGGCCTGGGCATGCACAGGTGGGAGCCAGGCTGAGGCACTCTGCCCAGCCCTGCGTGTCCCCACTGCATTCTGTTTCTGTTTCCTGTGCAGGCCCCTTTTAAATTATTTTTCTAAATTAATGACAATACCATCTCACAGTTTCTAATCGAAGCCCTAGAGCCATCTTTTATCTTTCTCTTAGATTTCATATCCGGTCAACAACCTCTTCTGCCATATTTTATGTACTGAACCAGCCTGAGCCCCATGCCCTGTGCTCTCGGCTCCAGCCTGATGACATCGCTTCGAGACCACAGCTCTTATCTACGCAATGGCCCCTGGCGATCTCCCTGCCTCCAGCTCCAGTCCATTTTCTGTGCTTTACTCATATGTCTTAAAGAAACACCATTGCACTCCCCTGTTTGCAATCTGGGAGTTCCCTCCCCTGCTACAGGACAAACACCTGTCTTCTCCAGAGGACAGGGCCGCTGTGTGCCTGATTCCAGCTGGCACTTCTGCCTTTATCTCCTGCTCCCAGAATAGACCCAGGAGCCCTGTCTCTAGTCACACTAATCTCCCCATCTTTGCCCTGGGTGTATCCCTGTTCCCTTCAAGACGTACACACACACACACACACACACACACACACACACACACACACACACACACCACAAATGATTTTCTTTCTATTTTTTTTTTTTGAGATGAAGTATCCAGGAACTCGGCTTACTGCAACCTCCGGCTCCCGGATTCAAGTGTTTCTCCCACCTCAGCCTCCCAAGTAGTTGAGACTACAGGCTACAGGCATGTGCCACCATGTCTAGCCAATTTTTGTATTTTTACTTAGAGACAGGGCTTCACCATATTGGCCAGGCTGGTCTTGAACCACTGACCTCATGTGATCTGCCTGCCTCGGCCCCGCAAAGTGCTGGGATGGTGAGCCACCATGCCCAGTGGGCCACCACGCCCAGCCTGATTTTCTACACACAGTCCTCTCTGCCTGGAGTCTTGTGCTCCTGCTTCTGGCCTGGAAAACATTGATTCATCCATGATGATTCCACTCAACTGACACTTCTCCCATGAAGCCTTCCCCAAAATGCCAGAACGCATCAGTTGCCGCATGCTTGACCATACGGATCTCATGTTTCCCACCAGGCTCTGACCTCCAGGGACTGGACTTGCCTATATTTTCCTCTCTGGTGTCTGTGACTGAGTTGGCATGTAGTAGCCATTAGGTAGTGCTTTCCTAAATAAAACATGGACAAACACATTAGTGAATGGGATTAGTGAAAATGGAACTCAATATCACAAATACAGATGTTTTAACTGACTATTCCTCTTCTTCCCACATTTATAAAGACATTAAAAAATTAATGTTAAACAAGGAGTTACTCAAACAGTTCTCATTAGAAAGATGTGACTTACACATTTAAACTAAAATAAAACTAGATACATACACATCTCAGGACTTAGTGTTCAGCTAAGAATATCAACCAACATAATGTGGATAAAAATGCATTCATATTTCTTAGCATAAAAGCCTTATTACTGGAGAGGTGTGGGAGCATAGACTATGTAATAAAGTGGGAATTATGAAATGTTCAACTACTACTTGCTTACTACAGATGCAGGTGTCCACGCTGCTGGGGCTCACTGCTTAACATCATCATGGTATTTCTGAGAATAGCATCTGAGCTGGGGGAGCAAACTGTGCTGAAGAAAGGGGAGGAGATGTTCTTTCCATTTTCCAAGCGACTTCTATGATCAATCATTCAGCAAACAGTGACATGTATTGAGCATGTGTGATGCCTGAAGCATTGTTATTGGGGCTGGTAGTTGAGGAGAAAGACAAAGACACATCTCTATTTTTAAAAAATTTTTCTTATTTTTTTATTCTTCTTTAAGCTCTGGGGTACATGTGCAGATCGTGTAGGGTTGCTGCATAGGTGCACACATGCCATGGTGGTTTGCAGTCTCCTTCCCTCCATCGCCTACATCAGGCATTGCTCCCAGTGTTTTCTGTCCCCAGCCTCCCCTCCCCCCACTGTCCTTCCCTTAGCCTCCCACCCCCAACCTACCCCAGTGTGTGATGTTCCCCTCCCTGTGCCCATGTGTTCTCATTGTTCAACACTCACCTATGAGTGAGAACATGTGGTGTTTGGTTTTCTGTTCTTGTGTCAGTTTGCTGAGAATGATGGTTTGCAGATTCATTCATGTCCCTACAAAGGGCATGAACTCGTCATTTTTTATGGCTGTATAATATTCCATGGTGCGTATGTGCCACATTTTCTTTGTCCACTCTATCACTGCTGGGCATTTGAGTTGGTTCCAGGTCTTTGCTATTGTAAACAGTGCCGCAATGAACATACATGTGCATGTGTCTTTATAATAGAATGATTTATAATCCTTTGGCTATATACCCAGTAATGGGATTGCTGAGTCAAATGGAATTTCTATTTCTAGATCCTTGAGAAATTGCCACACTGTCTTCTACAGTGATTGAACTAATTTACATTCCCACCACCAGTGTAAAAGCGTTCTTTTTTCTTCACATCCTCTCCAGCATCTGTTGTCCCCAGATTTTTAAATGAATGTCATTCTAACTGTGGTGAGATGGTATCTCAATGTGGTTTTGATTTGCATTTCTCTAATGACCAGTGATGATGAGCAATTTTTCTTATGTTTGTTGGCCGTCTTCTTTTGAAAAGTGTTCATATCCTTCACCCACTTTTTGATGGGGTTGTGTATTTTTTTTCTTGTAAATCTGCTTTAGTTCTTTGTAGATTCTGGATATTAGCCTTTTATCGGATGGGTAGATTGCAAATATTTTTTCCCATTCTGTTGGTTGCTGATTCACTCTAGTGATTGTGTGTTTTTTTTTTTTTTTTTTTTTTTTGCTGTGCAGAAACTCTTAAGTTTAATTAGATCCCATTTGTCTATTTTGGCTTTTGTTGCCATTGCTTTTGGTATTTTAGTCATGAAGTCCTTGCCTATGCTTATGTCCTGAATGGTATTGCTTAGGTTTTCTTCTAGGGTTTTTATTTGTGGTGTTAGGTCTTATGTTTAAATCTTTAATGCATCTGGAATTAATTTTAGTGTAAGGTGTAAGGAAGGGTTCCAGTTTCAGCTTTCTGCACATGGCTAGCCAGTTTTCCCAACACCATCTATTGAACAGGGAATCCTTTCCCCATTGCTTGTTTTTGTCAGTTTTGTCAAATATCAGATGGTTGTAAGTGTGTGGCATTGCTTCTGGGATCTCTGTTCTGTTCCACTGGTCTATATCTCTGTTTTTGGTACCAATACCATGCTGTTTTGATTACTGTAGCCTTGTAGTATAGTTTGAAGTTAGGTAGCATGATGCTCCATCTTTGTTCTTTTTGCTCAGGATTATCTTGGCTATGCAGGCTCCTTAAATGTTCTTTGAAATCAATGAGAATGAAGACACAATGTATCAGAATCTCGGGGACACATTTAAAGCAGTGTCTAGATGGAAATTTATAGCAATAAATGTCCACATGAGAAGTGAGGAAAGATCTAAAATTGACACCCTATCATCAAAATTGAAAGAGCTAGAGGAGCAAGATCAAAAAAACTCAAAAGCGAGCAGAAGACAAGAAATAACTAAGATTAGAGCAGAACTGAAGGAGAAAGAGACACCAAAAACCCTCTAAAAAATCAATAAATCCAGGATCTGGTTTTTTGAAAAGATCAACAAAATAGGCCACTAGCCAGACTAATAAAAAAGAAAAGAGAGAAGAATCGAATAGATGCAATAAAAAATGATAAAGGCGAGATCACCGATTCCACAGAAATACAAACTACCATCAGAGAATACTACAGACAGCTCGTTGCACATAAACCAGTAAATCTGGAAGAAATGGATACATTCCTGGACATTTGCACCCTCCCAAGGCTAACCCAGGAAGAAGTTGAAACCCTGAATAGATCAATAACAAGGTCTGAGGTAAAGGCAGCAATTAATAGCCTACTCACCAAAAAAAGTCCAGGGCCAGATGGGTTCACAGCTGAATTCTACCAGACATACAAAGAGGAGCTGGTACCATTCCTTCTGAAATCATTCCAAACAATACAAAAAGAGGGAATCCTCCCTAACTCATTTTATGAGACCAACATTATCCTGATACCAAAACCTGACAGAGACACAAGTATAAAAGAAAACTTCAGGCCAACACCCATGATGAACATCAATGCAAAAATCTTTAATAAAATACTGGCAAACTGATTGCAACAGTACATCAAAAAGCTTATCCATCATGATAAAGTAGGATTCATCCCAGGGATGCAAGGCTGGTTCAACATACGCAAGTCTATAAACGTAATTCACCACATAAACAGAACTAAAGACAAAAACCACATGATTATCTCAATAGATGTAGAGAAGGCCTCTGACAAAATTCAATAGCACTTTATGCTAAAAACCCTCAATACACTAGGTATGGATGGAACGTATCTCAAAATAATAAAAGCTATTTATGACAAACCCACAACCAATATCATATTGAATGGACAAAAACTGGAAATATTCCCTTTGAAAACTGGCAGTAGACAATGATGCCCTCTCTCACCACTCCTATTCAATATAGTATTGGAAGTTCTAGCCAGAGCAATTAGGCAAGAAAAAGAAATAAAGAGCATTCAATTAGGAAAAGAGGAAGTCAAATTGTCTCTATTT
>CAUYQU010098582.1:0-32834 GCA_963574635.1 Cheracebus regulus
TTGTGGATTTATCCACCTGTCATCTTTGTAATTGCTGACTTTCAGATTGGGTCCCTGAGTGGAAGTCCGGCTTGTTTGTTATGAAGTTTTTTCTGTTTCTTAGTTTTCCTTCGGCGGGCGCCCCTTCCCCACAGAGCTGGGCCTTCCCGGGTTCAGCTGTGCTTGCTCTCAGTCCTCAGCGCTTCCAATTGCTGTTCTCCTTGTTGGGATGGGACCAGCGGAGCCAGAATAAAAGTTAGGCACCCAGTCCCGTATACTCCGCACCGAGAAGCGCCGCGCTGGCCAAAAGAGTCATGCTGGTGACCCGTGTGGCTCCTTCGCCGGAAATCTCCCAGTTTGTGGGCATCAAAAATTCGTCTGCAATTGCGGCGTCCACTCGCTCTCTGCGCTTTCACTGGGAGCTACAATCCTGAGCTGCTGCTACGTGGCCATCTTGGATCTCTCTCCCCATCTCTTTTATTTTTAAGATAACTTCTGATTTTAAAAAAAATTGTAAAATATGCATAACATAAAATGCACCATCTTAATCATTTTAAAGTGCATGGTTCAGTGTCACTGAGCACATTCACAGAGTCTTTCACCCACCACCACCCTCCATCTCCAGAACTTTCCATCTTCCCAGGCTGAAGCTCTGTCTCCACAAAACACTCACTCCCATCCCCTCCCAGCCCAGGACCCTCCCTCCTACTTCCTGTCTCTGGGGACCTCATATCAGTGGAATCACATAGAATTTGTCCTTTGTAACTTTGTTTTTTAAAGGCAGTGCATATTTTTTTGGGGGGGGCATGTATAAGCACAAAGAGTGGAATAAAAATCATTTCCATTTCCCATGTACCTTCCTCCCCCAAACTGAGTGAACACTTTGGGGTGCACCCCTCTAAGTCATGATGTCCCTTTGCAAGACCAGGTGTTGAGGCCCATGCTGTGCTACCTCCTTCCTGGTGCTATGTGTTCCAAGCTACACTCAGTGCATGGCCAGGGGCATGCAGGTCCTGACTCACTCCTGGGGGCTCCATGGAACCATGGCCAGAGGTGTCTCTGTGTGAGATGCTGGCATCGTGCCAAGCACTGCTGCATGCCCTGATGGGCCTCATGGGAGGCATTCTCAGCCTGGACCATCGGTCAGAAGTGCTATCGAAAGGGTTTTGAGGCCAGGCGTGGTGGTGCAAGCCTGTAATCCTAGCACTTTGGAAGGCTAAGTTGGGCAGATCACTTAAGGTCAGGAGTTGCAGACCAGCCTGGACAATATGGTGAAATCCTATCTCTACTAAAAATACAAAAAATTAAGCAGGTGTGGTGGCAGGTGTCTCATCCCAGCTACTCGGGAGGCTGAGGCAGGAGAATCACTTGAACCTGGGAGGTGGAGGTTGTGGTGAGCTGAGATTGCATCACTGCACTCCAGCCTGGTGACAGAGTGACTCCACCTCCAAAAAAAGAAAAAGGCTTTCGAAATACAAAAAGTAGCCAGGTGTGGTGGTGGATACCTGTAGGCCCAGCTACGCGGGAGGCTGAGGCAGGAGACTCACTTGAACCCGGGAGGCAGAGGTTGTAGTGAGCTGAGATCACACCACTGCACTCCAGCTTGGGTAACAGAGTGAGGCCCTGTCTCAAATGAATAAATAAATAAAAAGGCTCTTGAGCTGCTGCCAAACTGGCACCTTCTCTTGGAGATTCTCTGTGCATGTCTTCTCATGCTGCCTTCCACTTTTCATCCTGCTCCAGGTTTCGGCATCTCAAGTGCAGCTGAGCGAAGAGTTGAAGACAAGGCATCCCGTGGCCAGGGGCGCAAGTGCTCTGTGCAATTCCAGCGCCAGGTTCCTGGTGAGTGGCTCTGTGGGCGGCTGCCCTGGCGCTCCGGGTTAGATGCTCAGGCCATAATGGGGGCAGCATGTGCTGGGCCACACTCACAGACAAAGATACTGAGGGTCAGGGGGAACCCCAAGTGGAAAGAAGCCCAGTAGGGATTTGAAGTCAGACTGCAGTTATCCAGAGCCTGTGTTCTAAGCCTCTGCCTCTCCAGTGGGGCTGGAATCCAGGGAGGCCCTGCAGGGCGGGGAGCTGAGCAGGGGCGTTTTTTTTTTATTGTCATTGTTTGTTTGTTTTGTTTTGTTTTGTTTTTGCTGAGAGCTCTCCTGTACAAAATAGGCAAGTGCTTTCCTGTGTGCCTACGTGGCAGCCACAGGGAGTGGGCCTGGGGCCTCCAGGTCCCTGCCAGCTCCTGGGCTGGGAGCAAGGGCCCCACCAGGTTTTTGCTCACTCATTTGCTTGACAAACAGGAGGGGTGAGGCTAGAGGGGCAGGAGCTGCTGCTGGAGGCTGGAGGATGTGGCCTTCGTCCCGGACACTGGGAGCCATGGAGGTCCAGGCAGGGAGTGGCCGTGGACTGGGCTTGGGCAGGCTTGTCTGCCACCAGGGCAAAATGGATGCAGGGGGCTCTCTCCAGCCCAGAGAGAGGCAGACGCCGGCAAGATTCCTGAGACCCAGAACAAAGGACGGGGAGGGCTTGGGGAATCGTGTGCATCTTCGTGGGAGCAGTTGCTGCCCCTCCCAGCCATGAGGCGCTGGCTGGGTGGGGCCAGGTTGGTGGATTCTCCATGAGGTCTGGTTGGGTGGCAGCCACGGGCACGCATTTGGGGGTGTCCCTCCCGTGTGGTATGTGAACCAGTGCAGATGTGGGCGGGGTTCAGGACTGGCCCGTCAGAGAGCAGGGGAGAGTCGGTTCCCCAAGCCCGGCAGTCCCCGGCATTCCTGCCCCTGTCTTAGCCCCCCTCCAGCACTGCTTTGTTTCTTCCTCCTCCGCCTTCCAGGGGTACCCCCATGGCATCAGCTTGTCCAGGCGGCCACCCTTCCTGCCCCTGCCCCAGGGAGGCCACTGGGGCCCATTGGTCAAGTTCAGGACCCAGCAATGGGTCACTTAGGGATCTCAGCCACCCTGTCCTATTGGTCACCAGCTCCTGGCAGCCTCATTTTCATGCTCCCAGTTTGAGAACTCTCCAGAAGCAGGCATGGAGGAGGGACATTTTCCTTTTTTTCTTTTTTTTTGAGACGGAGTCTCACTCTGTTGCCCAGGCTGGAGTGCAGTGACGTGATCTCGGCTCACTGCAACCTCCGCCTCCCAGGTTCAAGTGATTCTCCTGCCTCAGCCTCTCAAGTAGTTGGGATTGCAGGTGTGTGCCAGCACACCTGGCTAATTTTTGTATTTTTAGTAGAAACGGGGTTTCACTACATTGGCCAGGCTGGTTTCACACACCTGACTTCGTGATCCACCTGCCTCGGTCTCCCGAAGTGGAAGGGCCTTTTTCGAAGCGCACAATTCAGTGGCACTAAGCACATTCTCAGAGTTGTGGAGCCATTGCCTCCCTCCGTCTCTAGAACTTTCCGTCTTCCCAGCTGGAGCTTTGTCCCTGCTGACTCCCCGTCCCCTCCCCTAGGCCCTGGCACCTACCTACTTCCTTCCTGTCTCTGTGTACCTGGCAACTCCGGGAACTGTGTAGAGCGGGGCTACACAGTCTGTGTCCTTTTCAGAGGACCTGGCTCTTGAGGATCCTCCTGTCAGCAGGGTTGGGGCCTGGAAAACCAAGGGACAGGCCCAGCCTGGACAGAGTGGCATTTGGAGGCCCAGAGATGCCTTTGGCCAGGGTCCTTGTCTGTGAGTCCCCACCTATGGGAGACCTGTCAGACATGGCGGCTTCCCAGATGCGCCCCCACCCCAGCCGTGCGGAGACTGAAGGAGGGGGTTGCAGTGAGAGACGAGCAGCCAGCCTCGGGAGCCGGCCCTCTGGGTGGCCGCTGTACGTGCTGTGCGACTTCGAGCAAACTCTGCCCCCTCGGCTCTCCATCTCCTCCTGTCAGCCGGAGGGGTCCACCTGCGCTGCCAAGGCCCCTCCAGGTCTTGCCCTCCCTCCTCCTGTCTCTGGCCTCAGAGATGTTCAGTCCAGACGCTGCTACTCTGTGCATTCACTTGGGGCCTGGCCCATCCAGTCATTCCTTCACTCAGCCAATAGTCCTGAGTGCCCATGGCCCTGGCCCCCCGCTGGGTGCTGGATTCAGAGATTAGAAACTGGCTCCTGTCTTCAGGACCTCTGGGCTGGGAGGGGAGGCCGCCGGACATTCAGGAGAGAATTTGAGTAGGTGTGCCCTGCTCTCTGGGGAAGATTGCCCTGTGGCAGTCCCCAGGGAGAGCTCTGCAGGGGACGTGACAGTCAGACTGTGCACCCTGTCCTCAGCATTAGCCACCTACCCTGGCTCTTGCCAACCGGGGAGCAGGACTGGCAATGTTTATGGCTCTTGTGACTGTGTTTGCACAGGACCCCAGGGTGGCCAAGTGGCGGGGCCTGTGTGTGGTTTTACTGCTCACCTTCCCTCCTTTCCTTCCCTTCTCTTCCTCACTGAAGTTCTAAGGGAAAAACCCAAAAGGATCAGAAGCAGTTCTTGCAAAAGTGAGAAGACCCCCAAGTTGCCCTGCCCTAGAAGAGCAGCCAAAGACAAAGGCGAAGGCGAAGGTAAGGTTTGCTATTCGAGGCCCTGGCAGGGCTTGGGGATGGGCATGTATGATCCTGGCACACTAGGTAGGCAGATGGCTTTCATTTCTGGGGCTGGGGCTGGCGAGCTGGACTGCCATTGCACAGTGTTCCTCAGGGCACCTGGGATCCGCAGGCCCGGCTGGAGCATCAGGACCTGTGTCCCGGGCAACTGGTGACCTTGGCCACCACTGGAGCAGCAGGTGGGTCCTGTCTGGGCAGGGGCGTGTCCCTTGAGACAAAGTGAAAGTCCACAAAACACCAGGCACTATTGTCCTCTCAAAACCGGGAGGCTGGATGAGTCTGTAAGAAAACAGAGCTGTTCAACCTCAGTGTAGCACACATCAGCAGCTCACAGTACCTGCAGCTCACGGGACCCGAAGTTCAGGACACCCACAGCTCATGGCACCTGCAGCTCAGAGTACCCACAGCCCAGGGCACCCATAGCTCACGACACCAGCAGCTCATGACACCCACAGCTCACGGCACCTGCAGCTCAGAGCACCCACAGCTCAGGGCACCCACAGCTCACAGCACCCGCAGCTCAGAGCACCTACAGCTCAGGGCACCCACAGCTCATGGCACCTGCCTCTCAGGGCACCCAAAACCCACAGTTCTTCAGAGCAATAACAGATACTGGCACGGGTGTTCGTGCGGTGGGCAGCTCAGGGCGCGCTCGGCTGAGGGAGCTGTGCTTGCTTTCTTTGTCACGAGGTCGCATTTAGTAAGCAAGCCCAGGACATCTCCTTCCACCTGCACACTTGGGGATGGGAAAGGGTCTTCCGCAGACCCCACTCTCTCCAGTAGCTTGGGGACTCCACACAGGCGCGTGGGGGCGCGAGTCAGCCGTGCGCTTGCGTTACGCATAATTTCATTCGTGTTTCCCGGAGGGGCGTCTTTGAGGTCAGAGGAGTGGCGTGGCCAGCGCCCACACTCCGTGGGCTCACTGCAGCCTCCTGGTTTCCTGCTGAGGTAGGCAGTCTTGCTCCCATTCTGTAGATGAGGCAAATGAGGTTCACAGAGGGTTCACAGCCTGCCTGGGCCACACAGACTGAGGCAGAGCCTCCCGCCCATCCAGCCCGAGGCAGGCGCTCCTAACCTGGAAGCCCGGCTGTGTGCACCTGGGGCAGCGGCTCGGCAGCTTGCCAGGCCACCCTCCAGGCTTGAGTCCTGGGCCACCGAACCACAGGGTCTGGGGACACCAGCGAGAGCCCCCAGGTACTTAGAGTCCCCTTACCCTAAGTGTGAGCAGCGCCAGCTCGTGGTCACTCCTGTGAAGCTCCATGCCTTTTTCCCCACACTGCGAGTAATCACAGCCCTGGGGCTGTGGGGAGGGGCACCGCATGGCATGTGCTCTGTCCGTGCCCAGGTGCTGAGTGTCTGTCTGGCGTCATCAGACACTGGCTTCTCTGCTCTCAGGCAGAGCGGCAGCTTCCAGCCAAGAGCAAATGCCTCTGTGCCCATACCCAGGGAGGATGCAAGGGTGAGGTGGGAGCTCAGCAGGGCCTCAGGGCCGCCGTGTGCATTCGGTGGGGCCAGAGGATGTGCAGGAGGGGAAGGAGACCGAGGGACCCAGGCACCAACAAGGTTCTGGAAGGCCATGGAAACACGCATGCAATGTAACAATTTCCTGCTTGATCATCCCCTCCCTCCCCCAGGTCTTTGGTTTGTTTTATTTTCATGGCTCACTTGAAAAATGACCTGTTTTGTGCCTGACACAGGGTCAGAGGCCGTGCCACCGGCCACATTCATCATCGTAAGCAGCGTGTCACCCTGACAGTGCTGACCATTAGTTTCTGTCAGTGACGAAGTCACAGCTGGGCCAAGGAGAGATGAGTTTCGGTTCAGAGGTCGGAGCCATAGGACCTGGGAATTGGATGAATTAGAAATTTGCTGTAGTTAACAAAAAATTAAATCACAATAGTTATAAAATATTCATCCATCCGGGCCAAAGGAAAATGAAGCCCGATATTTAATTTCAGATTATATCACCTCACTTTGCATTTTTTATCATAGATTAGGTCGGCCCCGGAACTTTGACAGGGCACTCGAGGACGTCATCCATTTCCACAGATTAAAAATCCTCTCGTAAAAAAATTAATTGCCATTAAACTGCTCAGTGGAAGAAAAAATGTGCCCACCAGGACCCATTTATCGAGCCGGACCCTCTGGCGGGCTAATGGGGAAGCGAGCGGCCAGCGATGGAGGGGCCGGGGGGGCAGGCGGGCAGGCTCTCCACAGGCAGGTCCCTGGCCCAGCTGGCTTTGTGTGGGGGAGCAGCTGTAGGGACTAGGATGGAGAAACCTCACCAGGGCTCCCCTCCACACCGGGTCCCCCACCCTGAAACCCAGCTGTGGGCAGTTGGGTCATGCTAGCCTCAGCTCCTTTGACACCACCCTGAGCCAGCGGAATCTTGACCCCCTTCCAGGCCTAACTCCTGCAATGATTGTCACTACCTTTTCATCCGTGTGGCCCTGTGGGAGGTGCTGTGAGATATGCACCCCATTTTACAGAGGGGGAAACTGAGGCATAGATAAGTTACATCACTTGCCTGAGGCCCATGGCTGGTGAGTGGCAGAGCCAGACTTCAAACCAGCTCTGGGACTCCTGAGACCATGCTCTAAACCTTCCTCTACCTTGTGGTCCTGTCCTAGACAGGGCATGGCCTTAAGGGGGTCCCACCCTAAAGTGGGCATGGGTGTGAGGTGTGGCCTGGGGTCCTGTCTTGGAAAGAACGTGGCCACAGGGAGCCTGTCCTTGGGGATGTGGCTCTGGGAGGGCATGAACTGGTGGGGGTGACTACACAGCCTATTCCCCTTCCTGGAGAGGTAGCTTCAGGCCTGTGGCTGATGGCCAGGGGGCAGGGCAGTGTGGGGAGGGTGCTGTGGTTGGAGGGGCTAGAGAAGTCCCTAACTCAGTCCAGGAGTCTGCCCCTGGGTGCTCAGCTCTCTGGATGGTCCCTGCCCAAGGCACCCTCATTTGGCAGAAAGTTTCCCTTCCTGGGGGACAGAGTGAGCCCTGGCTGATACTCCATGGTGGTCTCGACCCCAGGCCACGTGTTGGAACCACCCTGGGCTGGGCCTGAGAAAGGGGTGTAGGGGCCAGCGATCCATAGCACATGTGGTCTTGGCCCTGTGGAGCCAGTGGAATAAGCAGCATGAGTGTGTGTGTGTGTGTGAGAGAGAGAGAGAATGTGAGTGTGTGTGTGTGAGCATATGTGAGGGTGTGTATATATGAGTGTGTGTGTTAGTGTGTATGTCTGCGAGAGCACATGTGAGGGCATGTGTGTGTATGAGTGTGTGAGTGCTTGTGTGTGTGTGTGTGAGTCTGAGAGCATGAGACTTTGGTAGCATGAGAGTGAGTGTGAGCAGGTTGAGAGCATGTGTGTGTGTGAGCATGAGACCATATGTGAGCCTGTATCAGCATGTGTGCAAGTGTGTGCACATGTGTGAATGCATGAATGTGTGAGCATGCCAGAGCATGTGAATGTGCGAGCATACGTGACAGCACATGTGAGAGCATGTGTGTGACAGTGTGTGAGCATGAGTGTGAGTGTGCCAGTGCCTGCCAGCATTCTAGTGTGTGAGCCTGTGAGCATGTGAGTGTGAAGTTGTGTGATGGCATATCTGTGTGTGAGTGTGAGAGCCTCTGAGCACATGAGGGAGTTGTGAGCATGTGTGTGAGAGCGTGTGTGTGAGCATGAAAGTGTGTGTGATGGCATGTGTGTGTGTGAGCCTGTGAATACATGAGTTGTGAGCACGTGTGTAAGCATGTAAGCACCTGTGTGAGCGTGTATGAGTGTGTGTGTTAGAGCATGTGTGAGTGCCTGTGTGAGAGCGTGAGTGTGTGTGAGCACGTGTGTGACCGTGTGCATGTGTGAGAGGGTGTGAGCACGTGTGTGAGAGCACATATGAGAGCATGCATGTGAGTGTGTATGTGAGAACGTGTGTGAGAACATGTGTGTGATTGTGTGAGAGCGTGTGTGTTCGTTTGTGAGTGTGATTATATGAGAATGTGTGATTGTGTGAGCATGTGTGTGTGTATATGTGAGCGTATGTGTGAGCGTGTGTGTGAGCATATGTGAGCGTGTATACATGTGTGAGCATGTGAGAGCGTGTGTGTGAGCATGTATGAGAGCAAGTGAGAGCGTGTGTGTGAGAGCACATGTGAGTATGTGTGTGAGAGCATGTGTGTGAGAGAGGGTGTGAGCATGTGAATGCATGTGAGTGTGAGAGCATGTGAGCCCAGGGCCCGCCCTGCTTCAGCCTTTACTGGGGCCCTCGGTGGGGGGCCCGTGGGTGTGGTGTTGGCACAGGTGATGGTGAGCTGGACTAGGAAGTGCCACCTTGATAATTGGCGTTTGCTGCGTGGTGGCATTGGTGGGTGAAGGCTCACCTGTACTTGGGATGTGGGGCCGTTTGTGGCTGCAATAACCAGGACCCCCTGTCCTGCCGGCCGGGAGCCTTCACCGCTGCCCACCCGTGTGACTGCCAACCCTGCTGGCTTGAAAGCGGATGAATCTCCTGTGGCTTGACTCACATGGCCCATGGCGATGAAATCTCCTGGGCTGCGTGCGGAGCCTGGCTGGGGATCGAGGGCGGGTGTCGTCTCTCCTGTGGCTGCTGCTGCTCCCATTTCTTTCACATGCGCTGCAGGCCTGGCCTGTGCTGAGAGCTTTGCCAGCAAAGCTGTAGGGGCAGACTCTGTTCTCCCAGCTTTCCTGAAGAGGACTCTGAGGGTCAGGGAAGCCACTTGCTCGTGGCCGCCCTGAAACTCAGCCTTGCCCTGTACTGGCTGAGGGTCCCACTCTGCCCAACAGGGGCCTGGACATGATGGATTGCCCCTTCCCCCGCGATGTCCTCTGGGAGTGTTGAAGTGGCCTCTGGGGCTGCACAGAGCCACCAACCTCCCTGCCTGCGCCAGTGCCCAGAGGGCCGTGGGGAGCCCGGCTGTGTATGTGTTTTCTCTGTTTAAGATTCGGAGCTGGCTGGCGTGTACGCCTGGAGGAAGGGACAAGCTCTGGTGAGGTCTCTGCTTGGGCTCCCTCCCACCCTCTGCCAGTTCCAGAGCAAGGCCCCCTGCAGAGACCCAGCTCTCGCCGTGGACTTAGGTACCTGTGCCTCTGCCACGGGCTCTGCCCTGCTCTGCTGTGGCATCTGGGGTGGGTGCAGGGGAGGAGATGCCCGGGCTCCAGGCAGTCTGGAAGCAAGATGTGTCGGTGCCTCTCATGGCAGGCTGCAAACACCCTCCAAAACCGCCATCCACACTGGGTTTCGGGCAATATATGTTTTCAAAGCCTGAGAACAGGGTTTCTACCCCCGAGAGGCTCCCTCGCCAGCTCCCAGGGCAGGCACGCTGCCAAGGCCTTCTCTCGGCAAGAAGGCAGGGTGGGAGCTGGCAGGGGCTCCCCAGACACAGGTACCCTCCACCTATGCTCAGCTAGCATGTGCAGAGCGGCAGCTCATCACACAGGCGCAGCACCCACCCTCAGAGGGCTTCTGCCCATGAGGATGGGCACAGCAGCTAGGGGGTAACTGGCAGGGGCAGGGGCCTGAGGGCCTCCCCGATGTCCCCACACTCTTCGCCTCCGGCCCGGTGGAGGAGCCGGCTTTGCTCTCCCCTCCTCGCCCCTGATGTTCCTGTCTTTGCAGGAGGCAGCAGGAAAGTCACAGCTACCAAGCGCTCACCTGTCTGCGCCTGGTGGCCCAGTACCACCTCTGCCCACAGTGACCAGCAGGCGTCTGGGAACACACCTAGCCTGGCTTCCTTTGACCAGCCGGTGACCATCCAGACGGCCATGGCCATCCTACGAGACCTGCACCAGCAAATCCAGGCTGGGCTGGAGCTGGCCCAGAGCCTGGAGGGAGGCCGAGAGCTTGGGCCGTCAAAGCGGAGGCTGCAGGATGCGGCAGGGAGGGGCCCCCGCAGGGACCCCGGTGCACACAGCTCCTTCTCTGAGTCCCTGGGCTGTGACGGAGGGGAAGCGTTCCTCTTTAGAGAGGGCTAGGAGTTTCCACTCCTGGCAGCCCCGGAGCTTCTCCACTGAATAGGAGTCCTGCCTGCAGAGGGCCTGGGGGGACCCAAAACAGGACCGCTCCTTCCAGAGGCCAGAGAGTCCCCATGAGAGGTTGGGCCACTTCTCCCAGCAGCCCTGGACTGCATTGGCAGGGCAGGCCTGCAGTCCACAGAGGGCCTGGGGGGCCCAAAGACAGGGACCTCCCTCCCAGAGGCCCGTGAGCACCCCTGAAAAGCTGAGCCCCTCCCCCGAGCAGCCCTGGAGTGCTGTAGCCTTGCAGCCCCATCGTCAGAGGGCCTGGACTGCTTGTGAAGACCAGGAGGCCCCTGTTCCCAGTCCATGGACCCCTCTGGAAAGGCCCGGTCCTCCAGCCCAGCGGCCCTGGAGCAGCTCCTGTGTGCAGAGGGCCGGCTCCCTGGCCAAGGGCAGAGGCATTGGCTGCCCCGCCTCAGGTGCCAAGCATGCCCTGCCAAGGCCCACCAGGAGCTTCCCTCAGAGCCCACCTGGGAAGGAGAAGGACACGCCTCGGCCTTGCCACAGGCCCTGGGGGCTCCCAGGACACAGCCCCGAGTCCCTGCGGGAGTTCATGCATCAGAAGGCGCAGGCACGGCGGCAGCAGGCCCTGGAGGAGAAGGCGGCGGCCCTGAGCGCATGGGAGCTGAGGAGCCAGAGGCTGCAGGAGGTCTACAGGCAGCAGAGGGAGGCCGTCCTCGGCACCGAGGTCCCCGTGGTCTCCCGGACCACCCCGGCATCGTGACCTTTGTCCCCATTTCGGCACAGTCCGGGGTACATGCCGAGGGCAGGTTGGGGGGACTCAGCTCAGCCAGGGGCCTGAGGCCCAGGCACTCAGGTGCTGCCGACGGCTCCCCGGTGCCCTCTGGGGAGTGGGCGAGTGAGGGCTGCAGCCGGTGCCTGGGAGCTCTGTGGCATTGCTGACACTGCCTGTAGAAAGGGAGGGCATCCGTGGATGACCTCCGGGGGGCCCTGGTGAGGTGCAGGGTCAGACCTGGGCGCCTTTGCCCCTGAGTACTACGGAGCTCCTGGGGGACTCCTTTGCCTCTCACAGCCCCTGAAGTGGGACCCCCGATTCCTGCAAGGTTCTGGGGAAGCAGCCTGAGCCCCCGAGGAGGTCAGGGCCCAGCTCTGAGGCTGAGTCTGGGGCATGTGGTCTTTCCGCCGGGGGCTCTGATGGCACTGCCCCCTACGCTAGGACCTGGAAGCCTCCGGGAGCCTGGAGTCACCCGTACTGGAGTGGAGCAAGGTGACCTCTGGCGTGGTGCTGGGGGGCCAGGAAGCCCCAGGCAGGTGGGTGCCAAAGTGTGGGCGTTGCATGTGCTGGGTCGGGCCGTGGGTGGGCTGGGCTGGGCCGAGGACAGTTCTGGGTGTATTCCGGGGGCCTCGGTTCATTGCCTTATGACCAAGAGGCTCCTCAGGTTGGGTGGGGTCTGCCCACCCCCACCCACAGTGCCACCCAGCTGCTTGGAGCAGGTGGCTGCCCTGTTCTCATTGAGGCCAGAGTCACATCAAACTTAAATCCACTATGTTAAAGTGCACATTCTGTGGTATTTAACACCCTCATGGTGTGTATGCAACCACCACCTCCACTGAGTTCCAGAACATTCCATCCCCCATGAGCCCCCACCCTCAGGAGGCAGCCCCTCCCCCAGCCCCCGGGGCCACCAGTCTCCTTTCTGCCTTGACGGATTTTCCTATTCTTTTTTCTTTCTTTCTTTCTTTTCTTTCTTTCTTTCTTTCTTTCTTTCTTTCTTTCTTTCTTTCTTTCTTTTCTTTTCTTTTTTTTTGAGATGGAGTTTTGCTCTTTTGCCCAGGCTGGAGTGCAATGGTGCAATCTCAGCTCACTGCAACCTCCACCTCCCAAGTTCAAGCGATTCTCCTGCCTCAGCCTCCTGAGTAGCTTGGATTATAGGCGTACGCCATAATGCCTGGCTAATTATTGTATTTTTAGTAGAGATGAGGTTTCACCACGTTGGCCAGGCTGGTCTCAAACTCCCAACCTCAGGTGATCTGCCCGCCTTGGCCTCCAAAGTGCTGGGATGACAGGTGTGAGCCACTGCCCCCCGCCTGGATTTGCCTGTTCTTGACACTTTATCTAACTGGGATCACTGGCTCAGGTCTGGCTTCTTTTGCTGAGCACGAGGTTTTCCAGGCTCATCCGTGTTGCAGCTTGAGCTCATTGAGTCCGTGGCTGAATAAGGCCCACTGTGGGCAGGTGACCTTGTCTTCACAGCCTTGTGGTTGGCGGGTGCCTGGCTGCCCCCCCTGTTGCTGCCGTGAACAGGGCACAAGCACCTGCTTCAGCCGCTGCTGCACTGTTTCTCTCGGGTCCACGCCTGGGAGTGAGTGGCATGGGCATGTGCACCTCTGTGTACAGCTTTCTCGGAGACTGGCACCCTGTTCTTCACAGCAGCCACCCAGGTTCCCATCCCCCGACAGCGCCAGGGTCCCATTCTTCCCACTTCCTTGCAGCGCTGACTTTTCTGTTATTTTCTGTATTTCTGTTTTGCTTTGACTACCGTATATTTTAATTTCTGGAGGCCCCTCCCCGGGGACATCGTGGATCACACAGGCAGGGTCTGAAGACTGCCCCCCATTTGCTTGTGGGAGTTGAGCCTGGGTCTCACTGCAGGTGTGAGCCTGGCTCTCGCCCAGGAAGGGTTGTGGAAGGCCTCAGCTTCAGGCCGGTGGCAAACACTCTCTGGCCTGGCCTCACACTGGGCACCTGTGAGGAACTCACAGCCAGGCGTCCTGCGTGCCCTCAGTTCCAGCAGGCAGGGGGAGCTGGCTCAGAGGCGGGGGAGGGGACTACCCACCCACCAGGAACGCCCCACCCTGAACTCCCTCAGGGCTGCCCGTGGCGCAGCTTTGGCAGCTGGTGTTGGGGCTTCAGGCTGGCCCCCAGGAGCTCAGCTCCCACCCTCTCTGCAAGACCCAACCCCTCTCTCTGGCTGCTTTTGGGTCTATTTGGTCTTGAAGGCATTCCTTTTGGGATCAGTCCCCAAGAGTCTGGGTCAGCCCAGGGGGGCGCCTGTCAGTGTCTAGTGAGATGAGGACACAGTGTGCCGCTGAGTGAGCGTCCCACGCTGGCCCTGCTGTGCCACACCCGCCCCAGGGGCAGCCCCTCCCCCACTGCCCACCGTCGGGCTCCGTTTGCGCACCGGGATGCTGGTGAGCTCGGGCCCCAAGTCTTGAGCGGCTGCAGGGCCTCACCGCTCTTCATTGTGGCCTTGTCTTTTTTTCCCACCTAAAACACTGTAGCCGGGCACGGCGGCTCATGCCTGTAATCCCAGCACTTTGGGAGGCTGAGGTGGGAGGATCACTTGGGGCCAGGAGTTTGAGACCAGCCTGGACAACACAGTGAGACCCTATCTCTATTCTCTCCAGAACTCTTCACTTCCGAAACTGACACTCTCTCCATAAAACGCTGACTCTCCATCTCCTCCCAGCCCTTGGCAGCCACCATTCTCCTTCCTGACTTGATGGACTTGCCTGTCCCAGGGCCCCCAGGGGAGCGGGAACACACTGCGTTTGTTCATTACTGAAACACCGAGGGTTCCATCTCAGTCCTGCTCCTGCCACACAGAAGGCCCATCGCAGAGACAATGAGCACTGCCAGGGAAAAGGCTCAATTGGGTGCTGCAGCTGAGGGGATGGGGGCTCAGTCTCCAATCCAACTCCCTGACTAAGAGTGGGGGCTTGCCTAATCAGGGAAGGAATGTAGCTCTGTGCAGGAAATGGGAACTAGGAAGGGGTAATGAAGCAAGCGGGACCAGTGAGGGCTTTGGTGTCTCCTTGTCCAGATGCAGTGATCTTGAGCATATCAGCTCCTTGACTCTGTCTGGGAGGCCTGATGATAGGTTTCCTGAGAAAGGAACTCAGATAAGACAAACAAAACTTTCTCACTTGTTAAGACTGGCAGGGCTCATTTCTATGTTTATTCAAAAGAAACCATGAACATGAGTTCCAGGGGACTGCTGGGCCAGTTTCACTTCGTGCCTGACTTATTCTACCAAGGGCAATGTAGTCGCCTGTGTTGGGCCTGCTTTCCTTTTCAAGGCTGAATACTATTCCCATCAGTGTACCTCATTTTGCTTCTCCATTTGTCCCTTCGTGGACACTGGGTGGCTTTCACTTTTTGGCTGTTGTGAATAAAGCTGATGCGAACATGGGTGTGCAAGTATCTCTTTGAGACTCTGACTTCAGCTCTTCTGGGTGCATGGCCAGAGGCAGAAGTGCCAGACCCATGGGGGTTCTGTGTTTGACTTCTTTTTTTTTTTTTGAGATGGAGACTTGCTCTGTTGCCCCAGCTGGAGTGCAGTGGCACAATCTTGGCTCACTGTAACCCTCGCCTCCTAGGTTCAAGCTATTCTCCTGCCTCACCCTCCCAAGTAGCTGGGACTACAGGTGCCTGCCACTGTGCCTGGCTAATTTTTTGTATTTTTAGTAGAGATGGGGTTTCACCATGTTGGCCAGGATGGTCTTGATCTCCTGACCTTGTGATCTACCCACCTCAGCCTCCCAAAGTGCTGGGATTACAGGCATGAGCCACCTTGACTGGCCTTATATTTGACTTCTTGAGAAATCACCAAATTGCCTGTCGCTGCAGCTGCACCATCTTACACTCCCTCCAGCAGTGCTCAGGATCTAGCTCCTCTGTACACTCGCCCACGCCTGGCCCTGTTCCTTGCAGCAGCTGCGTGGTATGTTGTGTGGATACTGTCACCATTTCCCTGGTCACTGTGGACAGACACTGGGTTGGTCACAGATGCTGCTTCGGTGCTCACCCCTGAAACGTCTGTTTTTCGTGCCCTGCTGGGGCCAGCCTGGGCTGACCTGTCCATGCCTCTCCCCCTGCAGCTTCTGCCTATGTTTGAACAGAGTCTGGAACCGTGCTGAGACCCTAGAGCCCCCAGGGACAGGGGTCCCCCAAGATGGCCGGGGTGCTCCCACACTGCTGTCAGCCTCATCCTCACTGGGATCCCTGGAGCCCCAGGACCTGACTGCTCGTTACCCACCCCAGGGGCTGTGCATCTACCTGGACCCAAAGGAGGCCAAGCACCTGGGCACTTCCAGCCCCCTGCACCTCCAGCGTAAGCAGGCGCGGCTGCAGGCGCTAGAGACCATGGCCAGAGTCCTCAAGCAGCGGGTCGACAGCCTCACCGCCAAGCTGCAGGGTGCTGGGGCACCAGACACTGTTGGGGACCCAGCCTTGGGCCTGCTGCTCTCACCGCCCTGCACCTTGCCTGCTGCCCCCACGCTTGCTGCCCCAGCCTGCCCTGGAGGCTTGGGGCCCAAAGGGGGTAGAGGGGCACCCAAGGACTGCACCAGTGTGCAGCCCCAGCCCCTTCTCCCCAACACCTGCTTCTTGGATGGCGAGACACTGTCATGGGGCCCCAGCTGGGAGCAACAGCAGAGCGTGAGCCCAAGGGCCCACCACAAGAGCAAGCCCCAAGGTAGGCCAGCACCTGGGCCATGGTGACCGCTGGGTGGCTGGGGGTTCCTTTGGGCTGGGAAGAACGGGGACCCCATTTTCTCTCTGAGCCTTGGTTTTCTTCCTGGAAGTGGGGATAGGAGGACAACAGCCAAGGGTTGTCCCGGGAATCTGAGCAGCATTGTGTGTGGGCCCTCCCATGTGGCATGCATGGGCTCTCTCCCGTGGCGCGTGGTGTGTGTGCTCTCCCGTGGCGCATGGTGTGCATGGGCTCCCTTGCGCAGTGCGTGGTGCATGGCATCCGCAACAGCTGTTGTCCCTGTCTTGTCCTTTGGCAAGAGGAAGGGTGCGGCTGCTCTAGTGGCTCCTTCCCTCCACCTCCCTGCCCTTCCTTCAGCAGAGAAGCCTGAGGGCCAGGGAGGCTCCCCACACCCCCAACCCATGTCAGGTGTGGCCCCGGCTCTCCCACTGTGGATAGCTTGGGTGCCCCCTCCCGTGCTTCTGGCTGACCAGGGAGTGCAGCCAGGTGCCCTCTTCTCCAAGGCTTCCCAGAGGAGGGACTCGTGGACGTCAAACTGGACAAAAGGTTGCAGAGAGGCGTGGCCCCCTTCCAGGCCCTTGGCACCTCTGCAGGGAGGTAAGCCCACCTGCCACCTGTGCTCAGGGGCTGCCTCTCACGTCACCCCCTTGGGTCCCCGTCATGTTGGTCCAGAGGCCGTGGCCAGGGAACTGGAGCAGGTGGTGCTGGCTTGGACACTGGCTGGGGCAGCGAAGCCCCATGTCAGGCACGCCCCCCACAAATGCCCCCTGCGCTGGCTGCAGGCCTCGGGGATGCTGTTGGTGCAGCTCCCTCTTGTCTGCTGCTCCAGGCTGAGTGCAGGGGCAGTGAGTCGGGTGCTCCTCACCATCCCAACCCCCACCTGAGCTCTCAGGGCCCCTGTCCACAGAGCTTTATACCCCTCCTGGCTCCCATCCCCAGCTCGGGCTTGGGCCTCTCTGGGGTCATGTCACACAGATGCATCTGCAGCCCCTTCCCAGGGACACTGTGTCCATCCCTCACTCCAGGCCCCTCTTGGCCCCAACTCCCTTCTCCTGGAGAAGCATCTGTCCTACCCCAGCACCTGCAGCCCCACCCAGTGATCCTCAGGCTGAAGCAGAGCCCAGCAGGCTCAGTCCATGGGGGCTTTGCAGGTGGAAAGTGAGTTCTAGTGATGGAGGCTGCACTACCTGAGCCTCTGGAGCACTTGAGCCTCCTCGGCAGCAGCCATGGTCTCCAGTCCCTCCTGGGGATTTTCGAACACTTCTGGATCTCCTCTCCTGAAAAACTCCCTACCCCTGCCAAAAATCTTCCTCCGAGCCCACCTGCCCGGCCAACCTCTCACTCTTGCTAGGGTGGGCTGGGATCCAGGGTCTCCTGGCCAGCAGTGCCTCCCAGTCCCCACGGCTCCCTGCATACCGTGTGCTGCCAGGCATTCTTGGGTCACTCCTGGTCACTCTCACCCCTCTGTCCTTGACCTTGATGGAAGTGCCCTGGGTGGGGAACCCCAGCCCAGCCTGAGCAGCTGCTCCCCAGGCAGCCCCGGAACCCAAGCTCAAAAACTCAGCACTACGGGCGGGGAGGGCAGGAGGCCAGGCTGGCGGCCGTCTCTCAGGAAGGCCTCTGTGCCTCCTCAGCACGTGACCAGTCCACCAGGGACACTGAAACATTGGCTCCCCGGACCCCAGAGCCTGCATCACACCACCCACCTCCACCAAGCTGTCCTCTGCTGGGTAGCTGAGGGTGTGAGGGCAGATGCCATGCATAGCACCAGGATAGCAGTGGGCATCGCAGGCAGAGGGACTGTGGCTCAGAGTCCACACGTGGGGGAAGGGGATGCCCCTCCCTAAGCTCATCTTTCCCTCCCCTCCCCTTTCTTCCCCTCCCCTCCCCTCCTTCAGCCGGGAAATTTCCTGGCCCGATGTCTCCCCTGCCCATCCTTCAGAGGAAACCCCACTAGCTTCCTCTCCTGAAGCTCCCTTGACCTCAGGGATGGTGGGCTTTGGTGCCTGCGCCTGGGCCTGAGTTGCATCCTATCTCGCCCGACCCCACCCACTGCCCAGGCCCAGCCCAGCCTGTGGAACTGAGCCATTGTGACCAGGAGAGGGCAGCATCAGGCCAACCCTCACCTCTGCCACCTGCGTTCTGTCCAGCCCTTGAGAAGGGGTGGGGATGGTGCTTGAGAAAGAGTGGGGGTGTGTGAGAATTTTTGGAGAGGTTAATTTCAGTGCCTCAGGCTCCTGGGGGACCAGCTAGATCTGCCTCCAAGGGCAGACCCAGGCTGGGGTCTCCACGTTCCTGGCCCAGTCTGGGTCCAGCCAGAGGGGCCGAGGTGCAGCCCCGGCATCCTGTGGCACTGGCACCAACATTCCCACCAGGGCCAGGCACTGGGCTGCGCCCTCCGCCGCACAGCCCTGCCGAGGCGGTGGAGAAGCAGCAGGAGGCAGAACCATATTCATGAACTGTGGCCTGGAGGGACCCAGGCTGGTGGAGAGCAGGGATTAAGGAGAGGCTCAGAGGCTCGCCGGGGCCTCCAAGGCTTCCGCCCCTGCTCAGGCAGCCAGGAAAGGGGCCTGGCCTGTTTCTTCTGAAACAGCCACTGCCACGCACCACCTGACAGGCTGGAGCTTCAGGGCAGGCGCATGCAGCCTCTGCTCATTCCACCTGCAGCCCCCTCGTGAGTCTCCCACGCTGAGCCTCCCAGGTGCCCCAGATCCCAGCCGCCTCTCAGACTGGTTTCTTTTCTTTTTCTTCTTGTTCTTCTTCTTCTTTTTTTTTTTTTTTTAAATTTTTGAGATGGAGTCTTGCTCTGTCGCCCAGGCTGGAGTGCAATGGAGCAATCTCAGCTCACTGCAACCTCTGCCTCCCGGGTTCAAGCGATTCCCCTTCCTCAGCCTCCCAAGTAGCTGAGACTACAGGTGCATGCCACCACACCCGGCTAATTTTTGAATTTTTAGTAGAGACGGGGTATTTTCACCATGTTGGCCAGGCTGATCTCAAACTCCTGACCTTGTGATCTGCCCACCTTGGCCTCCCAAAGTGCTGGGATTACAGGTGTGAGCCACCGTGAGGACCTCAGACTGATTTCTGAGTCAGGGGGTGGATCCTTGTTCTCTGTCCCATAACCACTCAGTGGTGGAGGTGCTTCCAGCCACCCAGCCCGGGTTCCGGAACACTCTTCTCCAGGCCTGTGCTCCCGGGCGCCATGCAGCCCCTCACGGCCTGGGCACAGGTCTAGCTCCCCTGCAGGACTTCTAATTCGGGTGTGGCCAGGTGGGAGGTCACTGCCATCACTGGGCCCTGCACAGCCCTGCCCACAGCAGGTGCAAGACAAACACCTGTGGGCCCGGTGGGCTGCTGGGGGAGGGCGTGTTCCCCTCCCACAACCCCTGGGCCACACGTGTGGGCAGCATCTTCAGCTACTCCAGTAGGTTCTGGGTCCCTGTGTACCAGGAAGCACAGATGAGGCCCTGATGAGAAACGTGCAGTGAGGCTGGCCATGCTCAGCACATGCCCCACCCACACGCCCATCTCTGTGCACCCCAAAGTCCCCTCACCCCAGCAGCACTGCCGGCCTGCGCCTGGCAGCTCTCCCTCACTGCTTAGCCACCAACTGGGGAAAGGCCAGCAGCCACGCCTGGCCCCTAGCTCTGTCAGCCTTGTGTGCTGGCCAGCCTGAATGGGGGCAGGTGTTTGGGTCTAGCCGTGCCTGCCTCCGTGGCCACAGCCCCAGGTGCTCTCCAGATAGGTCGCCCTGCGGCTTCCAACACCAGCCTTGAGCAGTGGGGTGAGGGCCACAGCTGATGCGGGACCCCGTTCTGCTCTGGGCCTGGCGGGCAGTGCCCTCAGGAGATGGCCGAGGCGGTCCTGATGAGCACGCTGGCTGCGGAGACTCTGATCTTGGCCCTGGGGCCTGATGGTGGCCTTGGAAGCTGACCGTCCACACCCCTGGTCCCCCTGGGGTCCGAGTGTAGAGCCCCGATCAGCCAGGCTTGGCACCAACGCTTCCCAGATGAGGGCTAGCAGCCTTCTTTCATGCCGCCACGCTGGGACACATGCTCAGACCCCTCCCGCTCGCCCCTGCCCCCCCGCTCGCCCCTGCCTCCTAGACACGGGTCCTCAAACCCTTTCTCGACCAGGCTTTTGGCCATCAGGTCCCACCCTGGGCACACTGTTGGGGGTCTGAGAGCTGCTCCAGGCCACGGGAGCCCAGATTCCTGCTCAGTGAGGGGCTGTCCCCCAGATTTCCCTGCCAACCACCTCCTCCACGGGCCTGGCCCTGCCATGAGTGCACCTGTGTTTTCCAGCTCCCACACCGACCCTCTCTGGGGCTCCCTGCGACTGGGGGAGATGCCGTCGGCCAGAGGGGCAGACTCAGCTGCGCCCTGGACCCCCCGGAGCTGCGGTAAGGGCAACCCTGCGGACAGGCCCTGGGCTGGCTGGTTGGGTGGCCAGGGGCATCTGCGGGAAACCCTTTCGCTGCCTGGAACTCAAGCTTGGCCCCGAGGGGCAGAGAAACCCTCTTCCGTGTGGAGAGCATCCACACCGCGGTATTAAAGGTTTTGGAGGCTTTCGGGGCCCTCTGTGTGCTCTGTGCTGGCCGCACCTGTGCGGGTGGGCGCTGGGTGGAGGACACCAACGTGCTTATTTCGTGACAGCCACGCCCAGGGCCTCTGTGCTCAGGCCCCTCCTGGGGCGCGCCCTTACAGTCCCAGCAGCCCAGATTCGACTCTTCCCTCTGCTGCTGCTGAGTGTTTTTATCCTGGGTTTCCAATGAGCAGCGTCCACTGCCTGGTGCCCACAAGTGGCCCAGACGCTGCTAGGCTTGAGGGTCTTGTCCTGGTGTGCGCTGCGCTGTGGGGCCGTCCTGGCTAGGGGCCTGCTGGGGCAGCTGGAGGGGCAGGTGCAGCCTCGGGAACTGAGCGTGGATTCTGTGAAGGCGCGGGCTCTGAAGTGGCGCGGGCTCTGAGGAGGCGGGGACTCTGAGGAGGGGCGGGCTCTGAGGAGGGGCGGGCTCTGAGGAGGCGGGGACTCAGAAGGGGCGGGCTCTGAGAAGGCAGGGACTCAGAAAAGCGGTGCTCTGAGGAGGTGCAGGCTCTGAGGTGGCGGGGACTCTGAGGAGGCGGAGACCCTGTTTGCTGCTTCATCGTTATTTGTTGATTTTCTTCAGAAGAACAGGTTTTTAGCGTTGGAGTAAAACACGTTCATGTCTGGCTGGGGGAGACATAGCGGGAGGGTGTATTCCGAGTGAATGGGGACGCCCATCCCACCCCTACCCCAGAACACCACCCCAGAGCAGCCCTAGATACAACCTGCACCCTCCTTGGCTGGCAGCTAGGAAGCCTGGGGGTGAAGGCCTGAGGAAGGCCTAGGGGAGCGGGAGGAGCTCCAGGCATTCCTGCTCCAGCGCCAGTGCTGGGGGGAGGGAACGGGACTTCAGCCCTGGGCTGTGGACCCCCATGGGCTGGGTTCAAAGCCTGGGGCTGGAGCCTTCCTGGAAGGCTGCTTCCGAGGGGGGGCGCGGCTCACGGGGTCCTCCAGGGCCATGGAGCCAGACCTGGCAGCTTCAGGGAAGCTGTTCTCTGTGGACTGGCAGAGAGGGTCTCGTGTGTGTGTGTGTGTGTGTGTGTGTGTGTGTGTGTGTGTGTGTGCGCGCGCGCCTGTATGCAGTGTGGGGGGGGCCTCTCGGGCTCACACCTGGAACCCTCTGAGGGAGGAAGGGTCTGTGTCTCCCTCACTCCGGCCCCTCCCTGGGTAGACTCTCCCAGTCTCCAGGGTGTGGGAGCCTCTGCAGCTCTGGTGTGCACCTGCCCCTTCCTTCCACACACACCCTCTGAGCATCACTGCCTGCCTGGCACTGAGGGAGCAGGGCCCGGCCCTTGCAGCACCTCTTTCAGGGAGCGTGGGCAGTCAGAAGAGGAGCAAGTGAGGGTACACAGTGTGTGGGATCTGAGGCATCACTGCAACGGGAAAATTCAACAGGAAGGGGCAGAAAGCGCATGTGCTAGGGGGTGGGTTCAGAGTCAGGAAGGCCCCTGTGGGCCTCTGGCCTTGGTTGTTTATGCTGCTGTAACAGAATCCCAGAGACTGGGTGACTGATAATGAACAGAAATGTATTGGCTCACAGTTCTGGAGGTTGGGAAGTCCAAGAACAAGGCGCCGGCATCTGGTGAGGGCCTGCTTGCTGCATCAAGACAAAGAGGAAGGCAGGAAGGCAAGAGGGAGAGAGGGCAAAAGGGGGTGGGACTCTCCTTTTTCTAACGAACCTGCTCCCACAGTGATGGCACTCATCCATTCACAAGGGTGGGGCCCTCATGACTAAATCACCTCGTGGCTGAATCGCCTCATGGCTGAATTGCTGTGCATTTCAACTTGAGGAGGGACAAACATTCAAACCATAGCACCACCTTTCCTCTCCCCAGAAAGTGCAGCCCAGGGATGTGTGTCAAGCTACCCGGGGTACCCAGGGATGAGCTGGTATGGGGCTCTGTTCTTCCCTTGCTGGATTTGGTGACTGCCCTTCCTGAAGGCTGGATGGGCAGGGGCTGGCTGCTGTGAGTCACAGACAGTTCCCGATGGCCACAGGACAGCCACCTCTTGGCCAGAATCTCCCGAGTGGGTGAGGTCAGAGTCAGGCTCTGCCTTCTTGGAAGGGGCAGCCTGAAGGGGCAGATTTTACCCCTATACCTCATTCATCATCCTGTGGGCACAAGGTGCAGTAGCCCCAGGGGGACAGGCAACAGGAGTCTGTTGGGTCTAGGTTTTATGACTGCAGGCAGCACTGTCTGAGAGAACCTTCTAGACATAAACACCTAGACCAGAGCTGTCCAGTGGAACCTTCTAGACATAAACACCTAGACCAGAGCTGTCCAATGGAACCTTCTAGACATAAACACCTAGACCAGAGCTGTCCGAGAGAACCTTCTAGACATAAACACCTAGACCAGAGCTGTCCAGTGGAAGCTTCTAGACATAAACACCTAGACCAGAGCTGTCCAGTGGAAACTTCTAGACATAAACACCTAGACCAGAGCTGTCCAACGGAATCTTCTAGACATAAACACCTAGACCAGAGCTGTCTAATGAAACCTTCTAGACATAAACACCTAGACCAGAACTGTCCAATGGAAGCTTCTAGATTTAAACATGTAGACTAGCTCTGTCCAGTGGAACTTTCTAGACTTAAACACGCACACCACACTGTCCAACAGAACCTTCTGCAATGAGAGAAAAGTTCTGGATTCTGAGTTGTCCAATATGTTAGCCACCAGCTAAATGTGGCTATCAAGCCATGAAAATGTGGCCAGTGTGACTGAAGAGTGGCATTTTATGTTTTATTTTCTGTTAATTTAAGTTTAAATGTAAACGGCAGGTGTGGCTGTCAGCCGCCGTGTTGGACAGCAGAGCCGTGGCTCTCAAACTCCACAGCCCCCATGGAGGGTAGGGGTCCTGTCAGCTTTGTTCTGGTTTGAGGTTTTGGTTCCCCAGGACCCAAGCCACATGACTGAGAATGTAGCTAGTTACATCACGCCCTCCAGCTGTAATGGCAGCTGCCATGTGCTGAGATCTGTCAGACTGTCCCATTGCATCCTCACAGCTACCAGGGACTTTGGGGTCACCGGTGGAGCAAGACTCTTGGAGCTCCTCACCCATTGCTAGGGGAGTTGGGGCACCCACCAGGGTGACTCCTGCAGTCTCTGTCCAGCCAGGGCAGTGCTGAGCTCAGGGACAGCTCGCTTTCTCCTGGGTCATGCACGGCTCAGAGCTCAGGAACAAGCAGTTCATGTCTCCCCATGTTCCCTGATCTGTTGGGTGCTGACGTGGCTGGCGATGACCAGGACTCCCCCTCCTCAGGCCACAGCTGGGAGATCTGTGGGGGCCTCAGGACTGTGAGGCTCCCATGTGCCGGAGGGGCATTTGGTGGGGGCTGGGGCCCATTCTCTGGTGTCAGCCTCTCTCAGGGCCGTGAAACAAAAGCAAAGGATGGTTTCTTCCCTTTGGAGAGGAATTTCAGCTCAGAACAGATGCTTAAACCAAAACCAGGAGGTGTAAGAGTGTCTTCCCATCATCACCAGTTAGATAAGGGGCCGAGTGAGCCCAAATGCTCAGCGCACTCCAGGTGGCCAGTGCCCCTGCTGCGCACACTGTCTGGGTGCTGTGGGGTGTCCTCTGCTACTGTGGAAACGCCCAGGATCCCGCCTAGCTGTGGTTCACGGCTGAGCTGCTCCGTCCGGGAAGGCGGGCAGTCTGCTGGAGGAGCCTCGGTCTCGGAGGAGTCGGAGTGGGGATCCTGGTCTTAGCTCTCCCCATACACGAGCCAACAGTGGCCAAGGGCTCATCTGCCAGTGGTCATCCGAGAGAGCCCCACCATCGCAGACCCCACTGTGTGCAGCACCCCCTGGTGGCAGCCTCTGTGGGGCTAGGAGCTCCAGCAGTGTGCAGAGTCAGAGCTGGGACCCTAGGGGCCACCAAGGAGAAAGAGAAGCCCCCTCCTCGGCCACTGGGGACTACACTATCCAAGGAGGAGGCAGAGGTTTTCATATCTATGTCCGGGATCAATCACAGAAATTCCAAAGAGAGCCCTGGACTTGGGCCATGTGTTTACGTCTGTACTCAGCCACCCACCCTGTCAGCACCCACCCATCCCTCATCACCACCCCATCAGCCACCCCTCATCACCACCCTCCCCCATCACCCACCCCCCATCACCCACCCCTCCCTCATCACCACCCCATCATCACCACCCTCCCCTTATCACCCACCCCCTCATCAGCACCCCTCCCTCATCACCACCCACCCATCACCACCCTCCCCTCATCACCACCCACTCCTCCACACCATCAGCAGCAGCTTCTACCCGCTGAATGCTCAGCCAGCCTGTACCAAGCCATCTCCTTGACCTTCACACAAGGGAAAGAGGGACCTCTGTGACCCCACTGGGCTCTGACTGACAAGTAATTTGTTCAAGGTCACATGACAAATGCATGACAGACCCGGTCTGCCTGGGGGCAAAGCCAATGTCCTGGGTCCCGCCCTCCCCACAGACTCCTGTCATCCATCCTGGAGTTGGTCATGGCTGGGGTCAGGCAGACACAGCCTTAGCGGGGACGAGGAGATTCAGCAGCCCTCCGTGACCTTCCTTGGGGCAGGGGCTCTTCTTGATGGAGTGGATGACAGTTGGGCTCAGGAGTCTGCACGCCTGCATTCCTGGCCTCTGTGCCTCAGTTTCCCTGCAGGTGGAGAGGCTATGCTAACCTGCCATGCCATAGAGCGGCTAGGCAGCGGCAAGGGGTGGCCTGGAGAGGGTCCCGGGCCACTCAGCTGCCCCCTCCATGGTTCCACAGGTCAGCAGGAGGATGCATGCATGAGACGCCTTCCTAGCACCCAGAAAAAGACCTCGAGCTTTCTGGATTCTCTCCAGGTTTGCCCCTTTAGGGCTCTTCTGCTAGGCAGTGAGCTGGGAGCAGCCTCTGTCCCCCGGATGCCAAGCAAAAGAGGCTCTAACACACAGAACTATAGAATTTAAAAACAGCTGGACCAGATGAGAGGGAGGGGAGCTTGGATGTGGGAGGAGCAGACCCAGGGCACCTGGCCTTCCGGGGCGAGGGGGAAGTCCCTGGCAGGGAGAGAAAGTCAGTGGGCTAGAGGGAGGGGCCCTGCCCAGACATAAGGTCCCTCGGGGTGACCTCTGCAGAAGGAGTCCACCCACCCTGGCCGGGGGTGGCAGGAACCATGAGCCATGGGCTCTCCCTGCAGCTGGAGTGGCAGAAGCAGGCACTGACCCTACTGCGGCAGCGGGCGGAGCTGGAGGCCTGGGAGACACAGCAGGCCCTGGATGGGCTGCTCTTCAGGAGTTGGCCGGAGGTAGTGGCGCTGGCTGCCGGGGGGGAACACCTGTCTCTGCAGGAGGTTGGGTGGGAAGGTCAGTCACGCTGGGGAGGAGTGCAAAGACTGCCACCTGTCCAGGCCTGGTAGGCCCCTTAGCCCTGGGCTCTCCACGGGAGCCTGAAGCTCACCACCCAAGGTGCGTATGGTGATTACAGCCCTGACGGGTCTCTTGCCAGTGGAAAGGGGCTTAGTGTCTCCTGAGCCGCAGCTGCCTGCGCCAATGGGGTCCCCTCCGACAGGCAGCTCCCATTGTCTGGGATGGCCCAGCACCTGCCCCATGAGGGGACAGTGTCATCCAGGCCTGCAAGTGGTGACCCTGGCAGGGCATTGACTGGGCAGCTGATGGCTGTGGCCTGGCTGGAGGAGATGATCCTTCTGGGAGGTGGAGCTTTCTTTTGTGTTTGATTCAGGGGCTGTTGGTGGGAGGGACATTCATGGTACACATGGGACCTCTCCAGGAGCGTGATAGAAGTGTGTGCCTGCACGTGTGTGTGTGAGAGTGCATGTGTGTGTGAATACATGTGTGTGTGAGTGCACGTGTGTGTGTGAATGCCCATGTGTGAGAGTGCACAAGGGTGTGTGCACAAATTTGTGAGTGCACGAGTGTATGTGAATGCACATGAGTGCACGAGTGTGTGCACGTGTGCATGTGTATGCAGTGTGCATGTGTGAGTACACGTGTATGTGTGTGTGCACGTGTTTGTGTGCATGAGTACACGTGTGTGCTTGTGAGTACACACTCGGGCAGCCTCAGACCCACTGCAGTGCAGATGCCCAGGCCAGCATCCCTGTCTGTTCCCTCCCTGTTCCCCCATCATGGGCTTTGCTGCCCTCCTGTGCCTGCTCTCCAAGCACCCCCAGCTGGGACCAGAGCTGGGGTTCCCTTTCCACCTGTCTTCTGTGCAGCTGGCCCCTAGCTCCCACACCCTCCAGCCCTGGCTGGGCACCGGCCACCCCAGCTTCCCTGCAGCAGCCTCTCTGGGAGGCAGGAGGGGGCTATCAGCCCCACTTGGAAGATAGGCAAAGAGGCCCCTGAGGGGATGTCAGCATATCAGAAGTTCCAGGCCTGCTGATATGGCAACCTCTATCCCTTGGAGGCTTGCCCAGCTTCAGGCCCCTCCTTGGGACCGGGCATGGCCTGGCTGTCCACACCCAATGCCCAGTTGTGGAGCCAACTCCTGTGTCCTCCGCAACCCCCCTCTAACTCCCCACAGCAGCTGGTGGAGAGACACTCAACCCAGGCCAGGCCAGAGAAGGTGTTGAAGCTGGAGCAGCCTCAGATTTTTGAGGACAGAGAGCAGACCACAGCCTCTCAGAGCAGGGTAATGGCCACACTCAGGTAAGGCCAGAGGCTGGGGCTGGCCACACCCTCCCGACATGGAAATGGTGGGTGGGAGTCTCTCGGCACAGGCAGCCGGGTGGGCATTGCAGGCACTGGTGCGGGGAAGGCACTGTGGGCGCTGGCATGGGGCAGACACTGTAGGCACTGGCAACAGGGCGGGCACTGTGGGCACTGGCATGGGGCAGGCACTGGTGTGGAACTGGTGCTGGCAGTGTGGTGGGCACTGTGGGCGATGGCAGCAGGGTGGGCACTGTGGGTGCTGGTGCAGAGTGGGTACTGTGGGCATTGGTGCAGGGTGGGCACTGCTGGCATTGGCATGGGCACTGTGGGCACAGGTGTGGAGTCTCCTGGGCATGTCCTCACCTGCAGGTCACACCCACCTCTCGACACAGACGCTGCCACATCTTCCCAGGGTCCCAAGGACAGACCAGAGAGTGTGATGGCCAAACCAGCCTCTGCAGGTGACAGTGTCCTCAAAACCCCACCCAGCCCCTGAGGCAGGCAGAGCCCTCAGCCAGTGTGAAGCCGAAAGGAGGGAACTGAGGCAGGTACACAATGGGGAGGTGCAGAGGGCCACAGCAGCTGCCCAAGGCCATGCCGAGTGGAGCCGGTATCTGCAGGCAGGTCTGTCTGACTCCAGTGCTCTCCTGACTGACCCTCGGGCAGCCCCAGCCCCTGGCATCCCTTGAGCCTGGGTAACTGGGTTAGACAGCTGGCAGACACCATCTCCACCCACCCAGCCTGGGGGAGCTGAGTCGGGGTCTGAGCAGGAAAGCTTCCCTAGAGCTGGGGGATCAGCCCAACAGGGAGGGAGGTCCACAGCCCAGGGAGGACAAGCACAGAAGCTCGGCTGTCCAGGCGAGCACAGGCTGCTGTTGGCCCTGCTCTGGGACAGAGGGTCTCAGCTCCTCTGAGCTGGCGTGACCTCCAGGCTGGCCTCTAGGTGGCTGCCACCTCCTGGAAGCCTGGGTACAACCTGTTTCAGCATCTTCAGGAACAGGGACCCTTCCCTGGTTCTAGGCCTGCTGATACGGCCACCTCTATTCCTTTGAGTGGCTTTTCCTGGTGGGAAGGGTCTCTGCACAGCCTCTCCAGCATGGGTTGTGCAGAAAGCTGGTCCTGACTCCCCTCCTGTGTGATGTGTGTCAGCAAATAAGGAAGGGTCTGCGTGTAGGCCATCGGGCAAGACCTCCACGAGGTGCCTTCAGCCCTCAGCGTGATCATGGCAGATGCGGCGACTTCCCAGCCGGGCATAGTCCCCACATCTCCAGGCTGGGCTCCTGTGGTGCGTTCCTAGCTTGATTTCACTGTGTTTACAAAGCACATTTGTGTGATGCTTATCATCAGACTTGGGCTTTAGCCTGGAATACGGTCTACGTCAGCGGGTGCTCCTTGGAAACAATGTACATTCTGTTGTTTCTGGGTAGAATGTTCTATGGTATCGCTTAGACCGAGGTGGTGGATCATGGTCTTCAAATCTACTGCACCTTGGTGCATTTTCTGCCTAATAATTCCTCTGAGTGAATACAAGACGGTACTGAAATACCCCACTGTGATTTTGTAGTTCTCCCTGCAGTTCTATTAGGTTTCGCTTCATGTATTTTGAAGCTCTGACATTAGGCCCATAAATGCTCAGGATTATTATGTGCTCCTGATGAACCAACTCCTCTGTCATTATGCAGCAATCTTCTTAGCCACAGCAGTGTGCTTCGCTTCAAAGTCAACTTTAGCTGATATGAATACAGCCACTCCAGCTCTCTTTCAGCTGTTTTATGGTATCTCCGTTGCCATCCTTTTACTTTCAATTTATTTGCATCTTTGCATTTCAAGTGTGTTTCTTACAGGCAGCCTATAGTTGGATCTTGCTTTAAAAAAAAATCAGCCTGGCAATCTCTGCCTTTTAATTGGGGTGCTTAAGTGTAAGGATCAGATTACTTCCAAATAACCGCATTCACGCCGAACGTGATGGCTGATGTGGTTAGGCTGGAGTCTCACCTGGTTATTTTTCTCTTGTTCCGTCTGTCCTTTATTTTCTTCTTCCACTTAGTTTCTGCTCCCCTTGGATTAAGCAATATTTGTTATGAATCTGCTTTAACTCCATTGTTGGCTTCGGAGCTACAGCTCTGTGATTTTAGTGGCTGCTTTAGGGTTTATAATAGTATATACAGCTGGTCACTTATAGTACGAGGCCGGTTCTTTCCTGGCCTTTAGGTTACTGCTGTCATGAATTTTTTTTTGAGGTGGAGTTTCGCTCTCGTCGCCTAGGCTGGAATGCAGTGGAGTAATCTCGGCTTACTGCAACCTCCACCTCCCAGGTTCAAACAATTCTCCTGCCTCAGCCTCCTGAGTAGCTGGGATTACATGTGTGCACCACCACACCCAGCTAATTTTTGTATTTTTAGTAGAAATGGGGTTTCACTATGTTGGCCAGGCTGGTCTCAAACTCCTGACCTCAGGTGATCTGCCTACCTCGGCCTCTCAAAGTGCTAGGATTATAGGCGTGTGCCACCGTGCCTGGCCATTTTTGTATTTTTTGTAGAGACAGGGTTTCTCCATGTTGCCCAGGCTTATTTTAAATGTTCTATCGACTCTGTAGCACATTGTTATCATTTTGTTTAACAGCCAATTATCTCGTTAAAAGTTTCAAATGATGTATGTGTTTGGACTTCCATCTGCACGGGTCAGGTCTTCCCAGTTCTGGTACCTGTCTTTGCTTCGGGTAGATCTGGGTTTCTAAGTGGCCTCCTCTTCCTGCCCCCGGAAGGCTGCTGAACATCTCTGGAAGCGTGTGTCTGTCTGCCGCTCTTCAGCTTTTGCATGTCTAAGGACATCTTCAGTTCATCTCTGCCTTTTACTGTTTCCTGGACGTAGAATTCTAGGCCAGGCTCTTCCCTTTCAGTCCTTTGAAGACATTGCCTCTCGTCTTCTTGCCTGCATTGTTGGTGACAAGAAATTGACTGCCATCCTTCTCCTTGGTCCCTCAGTACACCACTGCGTCTGCGTTTCTCTGGCTGCCTTTAAGACTTTCTCTTTGTTACTGGTTTTATTACGGTGTCCTTTGTTACTGTTTTTCTTATTTATTTATTTATTTAAGACAGAGTCTCACTCTGCCGCCCAGGCTGGAGTGCAATGGTGCAATCTTGGCTTACAGCAACCTCTGCCTCTCAGGTTCAAGTGATTCTCGTGCCTCAGCCTCCCACGTAGCTGGGATTACAGGCACCTGCCACCATGCCCAGCTAATTTTTGTATTTTTTGTAGAGATAGGGTTTCACCATGTTGGCCAGGCTGAACTTGAACTCTTGACCTCAGGTGATGTGCCCTCCTCAGCCTGCCAGAGTGCTGAGATTATAGGTGTGAGCCACCGTGCCCGGAGTTTCTTGTTCCTAGGGTTTGTTGAGATTCTTGGACCTGTGGATTTATTATTTTCTTCAAATTCGGAAACAGTTCAGCCACTTTGTTCGTTTTGCTCCTCTTTCTCTCGCCTCTCTTTCAGGGACTCCAATTACCCATGTATTAGACCACTTGAAGTTGTGAGCTGACTGAGTTCTTTTTATTCTTTCTTCCTTTCTGTTTCTTTTTGACCCGTTTCTAGTGCTGTATCTTCCAGTTTGTTCATCTCTCCTCTGCCCAGTGCGTTTTTCATCTCAAGTGTTTTAATTTTCATCAGTTTGCACATTCCATTTGGATCTTTTCGTTTTATATCCTCTGTGGCTCTCCTTAACATCTTAAACATGTGGGATACAGTGATGAAACTTCGCATCTCCTCTGCCAGTCCTCATACCCACATCAAGCCTGGGTCAGTGTCAATAAACTACCCAGCTCATTAAGGACATACACACACCCATATATCTATATAACCACACATATGTGGTGTATATTTATGTGATTTTTTTACTTGTGGCAGATGGGATGGCAAAGCCGAAATCCAGTCCCTTTTGCCCTCTCTTTGCGGGGAGGGCAAGTCCGTAAGTGTCTTTCGAAGTAGAGGCTCCTTTCCCATCCCTCCTGGTATGGAAGCGTGGCCAGCAGAGGCCGGAAGCAGGGCGACTGCTTCTGCTGGGGATCTGGGCTCTGTGATCACCTGCCAGCTCCTTGGTGCTGGACCCTGAACAGCTGTTCCCCATCTCTGGGCCTCAGTCTCCCCTCCTGTAGAAGCAGAGTCGCTGAGCTGTCCTCCCTGAGCTCCCTCCACTTTTGGTCTGGTCTTTCCCATGATCGGTGGGTCACATCAGGAGACTGCCGGTTCCTTCCCGCATGGTCTCGTGAAGATTCTGTGTGAAGCCCTGTGTGTCCGGGAGGGGGTGGGGGCACAAAACTGCCGTAGACCTCCTACTTTCGTGAGGCCCTCCTGTAGAAATGGCCCCTGACCCCCTACATGACCCGACCATGGCACCTCCTTCCTCAGAGGTGGGGGGCCCTGATGCAGCCCTCTCCCAGCTGTCCCAGGCCAAGCTCGTCCCTCCGGACAACCCCGCCCACCAGGTACGTGGAGAGGTCCCTAGGGGAGGGGCACAATTTCAGGGCCCAGCAGGACCCAACTGTCCCTCCATCGCGCAGCGCCAAGGCAGATCCTGGGTTGGGAGGTTCTTCCGGCCATCGCGTCACCCAGTCTTCCAGCTGACAGCTTCCCAAGCCCGTTCCTCCCGCCTTGGGTGACAGAGGAGGGCAGGCATTTCAACGTGTGGTTTTGGGCACACTTACCCCCGCCCAGGTTGTACATTTTAGGGCATGTAGCCCGGGCTTCCCGGATCAGGGCTGGGCTGAGGTCGAGATGATGAGGATTCTGCCTACCCCGCCTGCCCCGGGAGCTCACAGTCGGGGAAAGACGGGCGGCATGGGGGACGAACGGGGCGGGGGGGGGGGGGCGGCATTCCGAGAGGGCTTCTCGGAGGCGGTGGCCTGTGCCGGGAGCGGCTTAGAAGCTAGGCAGTGACAAGGCCCGGTCGATCGGCCCGCCCTAGTGGAGGCCCGGAAGCGCCGAACCTGGAGCTTTAGGAGCCTTGGGCCGCTTCAAGCTGCAGATGTGGGAGCGGAGCCTGCGAGAGGAGGACCTGCGAGCGCAGCACCAGGCCGCGCTGCTGCGCCTGCGCGAGATGGCCCTACAGGAGAAAACGCTCGCCGAACTGGCCTTGCTGGAGCATCAGCGAGGGTGAGCGCATGCGCCCAGAGCCGGCCCCGCCCCTCCGTGGCCACGCCCCTTCCCGGTCCCTCCCTTGGCCCCGACAGCGTTTAGAGGAACCAGAGGTACTGATCCAAATAATAATAGGTGTTGCCGGGCGCGGTGGCGCGTGCCTGTAGTCCCAGCTATTCGGGAGGCTGAGGCTGGAGGATCTCTTGAGTCCAGGAGTTCTGGGCTGTAGTGCGCTATGCGGATCGGGTGTCCGCACTAAGTTCGGCATCAATATGGTGACCTCCCAGGAGTGGGGGGCCACCAGGTTGCCTAAGGAGGGGTGAACCGGCCCAGGTTGGAAACGGAGCAGGTCAAAACTCCCGTGCTGATCAGTAGTGGGATTGCGCCTGTGAATAGCCACTGCACTCCAGCCTGGGCAACATAGCGAGACCCCGTCTCTAAAAAAAAAAAAA
>CAUYQU010098584.1:0-12768 GCA_963574635.1 Cheracebus regulus
CTGCGGAGCCCCCGCTCTTCCGCTCGCTGGCGGCCGCCGGGGCGGGGGGGGGGGGGGGGCGGCCCCTGGTGGTTTTTTTTTTTTTGAGATGGAGTTTTGCTCTGTTGCCCAGGCTGGAGTGCAATGACTAATCTCGGCTCACTGCAACTTCCGCCTCCGGGGTTCAAGCTATTCTCAGGCCTCAGCCTCCCAAGTACCTGGGATTACAGGTGTGTACCACCATGCCCGGCTAATTTTTTATTTTTAGGAGAGACAGGGTATCACTATGTTGGCCAGGCTGGTTTCGAACTCCTAAACTCAGGCGATCCACCCAAAGTGCTGGAATTACAGGTGTGAGCCACCGCGCGCGGCCTGTTTGTTCATTTTAAAGAGAGACCGAGTCTCCTTATGTTGCCTAGGCTGGTCTCCAACTCCTAGGCTCAAGCGATCCTCCGGTCTTGGCCTCAGAAAGCGATGGAATTACAGGCGTGAGGCCCCGTGCCCAGCCTGGTGGGTTCTTTTATTTCCGTATTACAAATAAAAGGGGGCTCCTGGGTTAGGCAGACACAGGCAGTTCGTGCGGCGTCACCCGGAAGGAGCCCACAGCGGGCCCAGCTAGACAAGAGCGGGCAAGTTCATCACCTCCTGGAGAAAAGACAGGGTAGCCCCAGGCCCCAGCCCTTCCCTGAACGGCTCCTTCGCCGTGGCTACCGACCCACTGACTCAGATGGAGGGCGGGGCGCAGGGTCGCTGGGGCCGCGTAGAGAATGAAAGAAGGCCACCATTGGCTCGTCCCGGAAGGTGGGCGGGGCCTCCTCCAACCTGGGTGCGCGCCGCGGGGAGGCGTTGCGGACGGCGGAGCGGGAGGGGGCGTGGCTCCGCGCGGGCGGCCGTTGACGCCGAGGCCCCGCTCCGGATGTCGCGCGTCGCGGACTGGGCGGCGGCGATTGGCCGGCCCGGCGAGGGAGGCGGGGCGGAAGGTTCTGGAGGGGGCTGGCGGGCTCTGGAAGCTTCCGCCGGACGGGTATATAGATTCCGGGACCGGGCGGCGGCGGAGCCGGGGTACGGCGACTGTGGGGCGGTGGGCCGCAGGAGGGGGCCATGGGCAAAGACTACTACCAGACGCTGGGCCTGGCCCGCGGCGCGTCGGACGAGGAGATCAAGCGGGCCTACCGTCGCCAGGCGCTGCGCTACCACCCGGACAAGAACAAGGAGCCCGGCGCCGAGGAGAAGTTCAAGGAGATCGCCGAGGCCTACGACGTGCTCAGCGACCCGCGCAAGCGCGAGATCTTCGACCGCTACGGGGAGGAAGGTGCGTGCGCGCAGCCCGGGGCGCGGCCCCGCCGTTTGACAGGCGGGGAAACCGAGGCACGCCGGCCGCTCTCCGCAGCCCCCCGGGGAGGCCGCCCAGGGTCCGGGGGCCAAGCTGCCCCGCCCTCGGGCCGCGCGGGCCTCCGCCCTCGGATTGGTGGCCGCGGGGTGGGAGGTGGAGCCTTGGCCCAGCCGCTCGCCCAGAAGCTTCTAGCAAGTCTGGGGCTGCCCCTCCCTGGGCGCGTTCTCCCTTGGCCCGGCGCAGCCCCGGGGTGCGGTGCAGGAGGACGGGGGACGTGTGGGAGCCGGAGGGCGGACGACGGGGACGGCGCGGCGGAGCGTACCGCGGGCCGGGGCTCACCTAGGTTTGGCCGCCGGTGTCTGCAGGGCGGCGTCTCGGGCTCAGCTACCTGCGCGGGGCTGCGAATGCGGGCGCCGACCCTCGCGGGCTTGCGGGCCGGGCTGGGATAATCCCTGGGAAGCGATGACCTGGCCCCGGCCGGGCACGCAGGTGGCAGCGGCGGCCACCCAGGTGCAGAGAGCGGGGCCGCCTCGTGGGGCAGGAGAGCGGGCTTTTTGTCCAGGTGCTGGTTGATGACTCAGGCTGGGTTCTGGGCTTGATTTGGAGGAATGAACTGGCTTTCTGTGTAAGCATGGTGGCAGTGAATGCTAGTGTGTGAGGATTCAGAAACTCTCCATTTTTCTTTTCCCTATTTTCACTCTTCCCATCACTGGCCCTCAAATGTTGAGTGAACACTTACCGAAAGCCCACCCTTGACCACGTGTCTTTAGCCATCTCTTGGTGACAGAGCCAGGAGGATGGGTCAGTCCAGGGGTGGCAGGGCATGGGTGGCACCTGGAGGTGGACACCTAACTGCATGAGTCCTTTGCCACTGTCACACTACACGGAAGTACTTGACAGGGGGCCCGTCTCTGCTGCTGCAGTGAGAGGTAGAAGCCTGGGGTTCTTCCTTGCTCTACCCTGGCAGGCTAAAAAAAGTTCCTCCCCCATGGCTTCCAAGCTTCCCCCCGCCCCCCGAAAAGGAAAGCTCCTTGAGAGAGGCTGCTGTTCAGCCATCTGACTGCTTCCAATTTTGCTTTTTAGGGCTAAAGGGCAGCGGCCCCAGTGGCGGTAGCGGTGGTGGTGCCAATGGTACCTCTTTCAGCTACACATTCCATGGAGACCCTCATGCCATGTTTGCTGAATTCTTCGGTGGCAGAAATCCCTTTGACACCTTTTTCGGGCAGCGCAACGGGGAGGAAGGCATGGACATTGACGACCCATTCTCTGGCTTCCCTATGGGCATGGGTGGCTTCACCAACATGAACTTTGGCCGCTCCCGCCCTGCGCAAGAGCCCACCCGAAAGAAGCAAGATCCACCAGTCACCCACGACCTTCGGGTCTCCCTTGAAGAGATCTACAGCGGCTGCACCAAGAAGATGAAAATCTCCCACAAGCGGCTAAACCCCGATGGAAAGAGCATTCGAAACGAAGACAAAATCTTGACCATCGAAGTGAAGAAGGGGTGGAAAGAAGGGACCAAAATCACATTCCCCAAGGAAGGAGACCAGACCTCCAACAACATTCCAGCTGATATTGTCTTTGTTTTAAAGGACAAGCCACACAATATCTTTAAGAGAGATGGCTCTGATGTCATTTATCCTGCCAGGATCAGCCTCCGGGAGGTAAGGTGTCAGGTGGGGCAGTGTCTATAGAGGGCAATGGCTGCTCTTTGAAGCAGATAACTATTTGCTGAGCAAATGTGTTGGGGCATGTGGTGCGTGCCAGGTTTGGGGCACAAAGTGAACAGGACTGACCAGGGTGCTGTCCTGGAGCTTTCATGGTGCTGACGTATAGATCTGGGGGCCAGGTCTTGGCTGCACAGGCCTCATGGATCTTGCTCTATGCCAGATGGCCTCTGGGCAAGAGCTGAGCCTCTTGAGCCAGCTTCCATCTAATGCTGTCCCTTTGCTTTCCAAGGCTCTGTGTGGCTGCACAGTGAACGTCCCCACTCTGGACGGCAGGACCATACCCGTCGTATTCAAAGATGTCATCAGGCCTGGCATGCGTCGAAAAGTTCCTGGAGAAGGCCTCCCCCTCCCCAAAACGCCCGAGAAACGTGGGGACCTCATTATTGAGTTTGAAGTGATTTTCCCCGAAAGGATTCCCCAGACATCAAGATCCGCACTTGAGAAGGTTCTTCCAATATAGCTACCTGAGCTCCCCAGACTGACTAGGGACCTTTCCAGAGCTCAAGGATTTCTGGACCTTTCTACCGGTTGTGGACCATGAGAGGGCGGAAGGCCCAGGGAGGGTTTTCGTACTGCTGAATGTTTTCCAGAGCATATATTACAATCTTTCAAAGTCGTACACTAGACTTAAGTGGTTTTTCGAGTGATAGGGCATCAGGTGGTGGGAACAGCAGGAAAAGGCATTCCAGTCTGCCCCGCTGGGTCTGGCAGCCCTCCTGGGAGGGGCCCACATCCTCCTCCTCCAGTCCCTGTCCGGGGGTGAGAGGCAGACCAGCAGCTGGACTTGATCCCTGTGTCCCTTTGCTTTTGGCTGGTAGATGGTGTCAAGCTGCTGCCAGACCCTGTACACTCCTCCGTCTCTGTTGTGTGATCAGTTCATGATTTATTCTGTATTTGTCTCCCATGTCTTGCTCTTCCCTGAAAAATCCTGTCTTCTCTTTGGCCATCTCAAATTGAGAACCTCTAAACTATTCCTGCAGAACTGCCTGGCTGGCACCCACAAGCAATACCTCTTGTTCCAGCAGGACCAAGGGAGCCAGTCTCCAGCAAGTGACTCCAGTAAGTGCAGCCACCTCTCACTTGAGGGTCTGGGAGCCTGGCCCCAGCAAGGGACCCTCTGGACCTCTGGCTCTAGGGAAGCTGAATGTGCTCACTTTATGGTTCACACTCTTTCCATTTCTGTAAGGCAATCTTGTCACACTTGGGCCATACCAGTGGCCTAGGTAATTTTTGTTTCATGGACTCTGGACTCTGAATTTCAAAGGGATCTGATCCTTTTGAATTTTGCACAGCCCTAGATATAATCCCTTTTGATAAAAGGGTCTTTGCTTCTGATTACAGGAGCACTGTGGAACGTCTGTAAATATGTTTTTATAATTAATTCCGTGTATAGTTGGTGTACACTCAAAACCAGTCCCCAGCAGCCGCTGTTCTCTGTACAGGGCCATAATGGAATTCTGAAGAAATCTTGGGGAGGGACGGGGACACCAGTCGGGTGCTCAGACCTTTAGACTCATTGTAAATTGCCACTGCCAACATGAGACCAAAGTGTGTGACTTGTCGATGCGGTGGGACGGCATTAAAGACTGATGCTAGACCTCAGGGAGCAGTCTCGCGACTCTGTTTGAGGGTTCTGCTGGTTTGGGCGGTGGGCTGAGGACCTGGGCATCCCTCCAGGTGCAGTCAAGATGGGAGGGTGGGATGGGCTGGAGGGAAAGATAAGTCTCCCTTCTTGGGCCAGAAGTGGGTTGGAGAACTTCCACCCAGACTCTGGGTCCAAACAACCAGAGACCCAAGCACACTGGCCTTGGGGATCATTTTTTGGTGAAGGTTGGAGTCAAAGGAAAGGTTGAGGGAGGCAGGATCTGGCTTCTAATTCTCCTCCCTTTCTTCAGGCCCCTAGCTTTTTCAACAGACCTCTGCTCTGGGGCCAAGGGGGCAACCCAGGGTCTGGCCTCTTAATTCTCTATCACTCCTTTCCTGCTAGAACTGATTGCAAGTCCTGAAGGCCTGGCCAAACTAGAACTCCAGGGCTTGCCCAGGACTAGCCCCACCCTAGAGAAGACCCATTTCCTGCCTTGGCTTTATTTGTAGGCCACTGAAGCTGCTTTTACTTCGTTACTTTTTTTAAAGAGCTGGTTTTATTACAAGGTAAGTAATTACTCAGGCTTAAAACAATGTATGGTTGCTTCACTGCAACATGTTCTCAAGTGGAAACATTATATTGTATACAGGCCAGGAGCAGGGCTCAGGGCTGTTACCACAGCACTTTGGGAGGCCAAGGTGGGCAGATCACTTGAGCTCAGGAGTTTCAGACCAGCCTGGGCAACACTGTGAAACCCCATGTCTACAAAAAATGAAAATTCAGCCGGAGGTGGCAGTGTACACCTATAGGCCCAGGTATTTATGGGACTGAGGCAGAAGGATCACTTGAGCCCAAGAAGTGGATGACCCAGTGAGCTGTGTTTGTGCCATTGCCCTCCAGCCTGAGTGACAAAGTGAAACCCTGTCTCAAGAAAAAAAAAAATCTATAAAAGTCAAGCTGGACCAGGCATAGTGGCTCATGCGTGTAATCCCAGCACTCTGGGAGGCCAAGGCAGGCAGATCACCTGAGGTCAGGAGTTTGAGACCAGCCTGGTCAACATGATGAAAACCCCATCTCTACTAAAAATGCAAGAAATTAGCCAGGTGTGGTGGTACGCCCCTGTAATCCCAGCTACTCGGGAGGCTGAGGCATGAGAATCACTTGAACCCGGAGGTGGAGGTTGCAGTGAGCAAAGGTGCTGCCGCTACAGTCCAGCCTGGGTGACGGAGTTTTGCTCTGTCTCCAAAAAAAAAAAAATGTTAAGCTAAGAGTTGCTTTCCCTTCCCACTGAAACAGTTTAAGCACTAAAAACGGTCTAGGGGCCGGGCACAGTGGCTCATGCCTATAATCCTAGCCCTTTGGGAGGCCACGGTGGGTGGATCACCTGAGGTCAGGCGTTCAAGACCAGCCTGGCAAACCCCATCTTTAAAAAAGAAAGAAAGAATAAACGGTCTAGGGGCAGCCCTGTCACGCCAGGAGAACTTTCTGTAATGACTGGAAAGTTCTATATACTGTTAAACATCTTACAAATTCAATAAAATTAGAATCGGTTCCTCAGTCGCTCCTGCCACACTTCAGTTGCTTAGCAGCCACACATGTATATAGCCAGTGGCAATTGCTGGACAGGTCGTCTCGAGGGCTTTTCCCCAAAGGTAATATGGTGTCACTTTGAAGAGCAGCCACATTAAGCCAAGAGACACCACCCCATCAGGAGGAGGTGACCCCTGGAATATCAGAGCTAAGAGATGTTTACCAAAGTATCCCAGGCACCAAGGTGACATTTACTGCAGAACTGACCTGACATCATTGGTGTCACAAATCCCCAGGGTTGCCATCCCCACTCCCAAGTCTCCATTATACACCGGCTCCCTGTGAACTTCATACAAAAGTGTCACAGACACAAAAGTGCACAAAGCCTTAAGGTTTGTACAGTTCTGGGAACTTCGCAAAAAACACGGCCAAGGAACCTACCCAGGGTGAGGAGTGGGGCACATAGTGAGAGGGAAAATCTTAGTGGTAAAAGGGCCCACACGTTTTTGTTTTTGTTTGCTTTTTTTTTTTTTTTTTTTGCTTAAAGCCCACTGCTTGGCTTGTTTATCTTGGCCAGACATCTGGTGCACCCACATGCCAACTTTTCCCAAATTCTTGGGCTTTTTTTTTTTTTTTTTTTTTTTGAGACAGGAGTCTCTCTCACCCAAGCTGTAGTGCAGTGGTGTGACTTCTGCTCACTGCAGCCTCCGCCTCCCAGGTTCAATCGATTTCAGGAGTAGCTGAGATTCCCTAGGGAAGGTCAAGCTTCCCTAGTAGTTGGAATTACAGGCACGTACCACCAAGCCCGTCTAACTTTTGTATTTTTACTGGAGACAGGGTTTAATCGTGTTGGCCCAGGATGGTCTCAAACTCCTGACCTCAAGTGATCAGGCCACCTCAGCCTTCCAAAGTGCTGGTATTATAGGCATGAGCCACTGCACCTGGCCTTTTTTTCCTTTTAAAAAAAAAAAGCATTTTTGTGCTTCTTCCAAGAGAGTGAGTCTGCGCTTACATAAGCATAAACACAATTTCTAGACGTTCAGTTTTATTGTTTGACTGTGTAATCACAATACAGAACTGGAAAGGGTGCAGAGTGAAAGTCCTCCCTCCTACCCTGCCATCCGATTTCACACCCCCGAACTGGGAACCAGTGTTCCCAGCCTCTCCTGTGCCTTCCCTGAGATGCTGCAGGAAATACATTTTTCTTTTCTTTTTTTCTTTTTTGAGTTGTAGTTTCGCTCTTGTCCAGGTTGGAGTGCAATGGCGCGAACTCAGTTCACTGTAACCTCCACCTCCCAGGTTCAAGCAATTCTCCTGTCTCAGCCTCTTGAGTAGCTGGGATTACAGGTGTGCACCACCACCCCTGGCTAATTTTTTTTTTTTAACTTAAAAAAATTTTATTTATATATATATAAAGATGGGGTTTCACCATGTTGGTCAGGCTGGTCTTGAACTCCTGACCTCAGGTAATCCGCCCGCCTTGGCCTCCAAAGTGCTTGGATTACAGGCATGAGCCACCACGCCCAGCCTAATTTTGTATTTTTAGTAGAGGCAGGGTTTCACCATGTTGGTCAGGCTGATCAAACTCCCGACCTCAAGTGATCTGCCCACCTGGCCTCCCAAAGTGCTGGAATTACAGGCATGAGCCTCCGTGCCTGGCCACATTTTTCTTTTCTTACACTAGGAGTACATACTGTATACTCTGCTTATCTTTTCTCTGGAACAAGTTGCTCTGGACATAAAGCATGAGGATGAACTTCCTCATTCCCATGCTATTCCACACCTTTATTCTGTCAGGCCCACTCAGATGGGTGTGAAGATCTAGGTTATTGTTTGGTAACTCCTGACTGCTCTGATGCCCATGCTGGAGTGCAGTGGTGTGATCTCGGTTCACTGCAACTTCCACCTCCCAGATTCAAGTGATTCTCCTGCCTCAGCGTCCTGAGTAGCTGGGCCTACAGGCATGCACTACCAAGCCTAGCTAATTGTTTGTATTTTAATAGAGAAGGAGTGTCACTATGTTGTCCAGGCTTATCTGGAACTCTTGAGCTCAGGCAATCCACTTGCCTTGGCTTCCCAAAGTGCTAGGATTATAGGTGTGGGCCACTGCGCCTGGCCTCAATCATTTTCTAATACAATAAAAAATAAAAATACACCCAAAAAAATGCAAATAAGAAACGCAGTGTGACCTTGGGCAAGTGGCCTAACCTCTCTGTGCCTCTGGTTCGTCAATTAAAAAATGAGCATAATAATAACTCTCTACTAAGTCTATAAGGATTTTAAGATTATATAGATATTGACCAGGCACGGTGACTCATGCCTGTCATCCCAGCACTTTGGGAGGCTGAGGCAGGCGGAGGATCACTTGAGGCCAAGAGTTTGAGACCAGCCTGCGCAACATAGTGAGACCCTATCTCGACAAAAAGGAAAAACATATATATATATAAATAAATACATATGGTCAGGTGCAGGCTGAGGCAGATAGATCACAAGTCCAGGAATTCGAGACCAGCCTGGCCAAGATGGTGAAACCCCGTCTCTTTTGTATTTTGTAAAAATACAAAAATTAGCCGGGAGCGGTGGCAGGCACCTGTAATCCCAGCTACATGGGAGGCTGAGGCAGGAGAATCGCTTGAACCCAGTAGGAGGAGGTTACAGTGAGCTGATATTGTGCCACTACACTTAGCCTCCGTCTCAAAAAAACAAATAAATACATACAGACCAGAGAGAACTTTGTGTCATTTCTTATTACCATTATAGTCTTTTAATTGAAAAAATAAATTTTTTCTGAGACAGTCTCTGTCACCCAGGCAGGAGTGCAATGGAGCAGTGTTGGCTCACTGCAACCTCCCGGCTTCAAGCAATTCTTGTACCTCAGCCTTTCTAGTAGCTAGGACCACAGGTGTGCACCACCACACTCAGCTAATTTTTGTAATTTTAGTGGAGGTGGGGTTTTGCCATGTTGTCCAGGATGGTCTCGAACTCCTGGACTCAAGTGATCTGCCCACCTCTGCCTCCCAAGGTGCTGGAATTACAAATATGAGCCCCTGCACCCAACCATCATTACATTCTGTTTGAGAGGGAGTCTTGCTCTGTCGCCCAGGCTGGAGTGCATTGGCACCATCTTGGCTCACTGCAACCTCTGCCTCCCGGGCTCAAGTGATCTCCTGCCTCAGCCTCCTGAGTAACTGGGATTATGGGCAAGCATCACCACACTTGGCTAATTTTTGTATTTTTAGTAAAAATGGGGTTTCACCATGTTGACCAGGCTGGTCTCGAACTCCTGACCTCAGGTGATCAGCCTGCCTTGGTCTCCCAAAGTGCTGGGATTACAGGTGTGAGCCACCAAACCCAGCCATCATTATGTTCTTATGTGATGATATTTTAGCTCACAACTTGTAACCCCAAAACTGAGGTGAGTCTGGGGTCTTGGGGGCCAGTGCTCTTTGATGAGTTCCAGGAACCAAATCTCCAGACAAGCCACTGAGACCCTCAGCCCAAGCCCTGGCTCTTGCCCAGTCTGAGGAAGCCATACTTCAAGCAGGAACATCCCAGGCCTGCTCTTAACAACCTGCTCATTCAACAGAAGTAGCAGATCATTAGGCTCCAGAGCTGGGCAGCCCTGGGTTTGAATCCCAGCTCCTCCATTCTGCAGCTGTATTTCCTTAGGCAAGTGACTTCACCTCTGTGAGTCGCAGTGGCCTCCTTTGAAAAATGAGCCGGGGTTAGACACGGTGGCTCACACCTGTAATCCCAGCACTTTGGGAGGCTAAGGCAGGAGAATGGCTTGTGCCAGGAGTTCAAGGCTGCAGTAAGCTGTGATTGCACCACTGCACTCCAGCCTGAGCAACAGTGCAAGACTGTCTCATAAAGTAAAATAAAATAGGCTGGGCATGGTGGCTCATGCCTGTAATCCCAGCACTTTGGGAGGCCAAGGCAGGCAGATCATGAGGTCAGGAGATCGAGATCATTCTGGCTAACATGGTGAAACCCCATCTATACTAAAAATACAAAAAATTAGCCAGACATGGTGGTGCGTGCCTATAGTCCCAGCTACTCGGGAGGCTGAGTCAGGAGAATCACTTGAACCTGGGAGGTGAAGGTTGCAGTGAGCTGAGATTGCGCCGCTGCACTCCAGCCTGGGTGACAAGAGCGAAACTCCATCTCAAAAAATTAATTAGAGACCTGGTGCAGTGCCTCATGCCTGTCATCCCAGCACTTCAGGAGGCTGAGGTGAGCAGATCACCTGAGATCAGGAGTTTGAGACCAGCCTGGCCAACATGATGAAACCTTGTCTCTACTAAAATTACAAAATTAGGCAGGTGTGATGGTGTGCGCCTATAATCCCAGCTACTCAGGAAGCTGAGACAGAAGAATCACTTGAACCCCAAAGTGAAGGTTGCAATGAGCCAAGTTCACGCACTCCAGCCTGGGTTACTGTGCTATAATCTGTCAAAAAAAAAAAAAAAAAAAAAAAGGAAAAAAACAGAAGTAACAGGAAACAGAAGTGCAGTTCTCATAAAGGTGCTATGACATCTGGGTGAGGCAGTGAGTGCCTTTAGGAAGCAAAAGAATAGAGCCATGAGGGGCTGGGCTCAATGGCTCACACCTGTAATCCCAGCACTTTGGGAGGCCAAGGTAGGCAGATCATGAGGTCAGGAGATCGAGACCATCCTGACTAACATGGTGAAACCCCGTCTATACTAAAAATGCAAAACATTAGCCGGGTGTGGCGGTGCGCGCCTGTAGTCCAAGCTACTCAGGAGGCTGAGTCAGGAGAATTACTTGAACCTAGGAGGTGGAGGTTGCAGTGAGCTGAGGTTGTGCCACGGTACTACAGCCTGGGCGACAGCGAGACTCCATCTCAAAAAACATATATGTATATATATATATATATATATAGCGATGAGGACCCCAGCCTCTGGGGTAGGGTGGGGATGCAAAGTCCAAGTTCTGCTCACCACATTTTCTTGAACAAATGACAAAACCTTTCAGAGCCTCCGTTTTCTTCCATGTATAACAGGACTAATCAAACATTGCAGGCCCTCCTTTCTCACTCTCCTGGAGCTAAAACTCAAGACAGCTAATCCCTGAGAAGCGCTTTATCCAGGCCAGGAATAGAGCAAGCGTGCATACCATTAGCAAATATATCTAAAGCACTTAGCAGAAAACCTGCCTCAGGCTGCCCACAGCAGCTTACCCCTGTAATTCCAACACTGTGGGAGGTCAAGGCAGGTGGATCACTTGAGGTCAGGAGTTCAAGGCCAGCCTGGCCAATGTGGTGAAACCCTGTCTCTACTAAAAATACAAAAATTAGCTGGGCATGGTGGTGCGTGCCTGTAGTCCCAGCTACTCGGGAGGCTGAGGCAGGAGAATCACTTGAACTTGGGAGACGGAGGTTGCAGTGAGCAGAGATTACACCACTGCACTCCAGCCTGGGTTACAGAGCGAGACTGTCTCAAAAAAAAAAAAAAAAAAGGAAAGAGAAGACCTGTCCCAGGTATCCCTAAATATTAGTCATGCTCGGCCAGGCACGGTGGCTCACACCTGTAATCCCAGCACTTTGGGAGGCTGAGGACAGTGGACCATGAGGTCAGGAGACCGAGACCAGCCTGGCCAACACAGCAAGACCCCATCTCTGAAAATAAAAATTATTCTGGCTTGGTGGCAAATGCCTGTAGTCCTGGTTACTCAGGAGGCTGAGATGGGAGGATTGCCCTAGCCCAGGAGATCAAGGCTGCAGTGGGTAGCAAATGCCTGTATTCCTGGCTACTCAGGAGGCTGAGATGGGAGGATTGCCCTAGCCCAGGAGATCAAGGCTGCAGTGAGCCATGATTATGCCACTGCACTCTAGCCTGAGCAACAGAGGGAGACCATGTCTCCAAAGAAAAAAGAAAAGAAAAGAGAAAATAAAAAGAAAAAAAGAAATCTCAATGCACCAAAGTTCCACTAAAAACTGAAAACTAAAAATGGACCAGGCGCGGTGGCTCACACCTGTAATCTCAACACTTTGGAAGGCCAAGAGGGTGAATCACCTGAGGTCAGGAGTTTGAGACCAGCCTGGACAATATGGTGAAATCCTGTCTCTACCAAAAACACAAAAATTAATCCCAGCTACTCGGAAGGCTGAGGCAGGAGAATCGCTTGAGCCTAGAAGGTGGAGGTTGCAGTGAGCTGAGATTGTGCCACTGCACTCCAGCCTGAGTGACACAGCAAGACTCTGTCTAAAAAACAACAAACTAAAAAAAAACTAAAAATGGCACAACATAACCAAGAAGCATCTATCTATATTTTCTATGAAAATCTAGGCCGGCTGGCCGGGCATGGTGCCTCATGCCTATAATTCCAGCACTTTGGGAGGCTGAGGCAGACAGATCACAAGGCGACGAGTTCCAGACCAGCCTGGCCATCAGAATGAAACCCCATCTTTACTAAAAACACAGAAATTAGCCAGGCGTGGTGGTGCAAGCCAATAATTGCAGCTATTGGGGAGGCTGAGGCAGGAGAATCTCTTGAACCCGGGAGGCAGAGGTTGCAGTGTGCCATTGCACTCCAGCCTGGGAGACAGAGTGCGACTCCATGTCAAAAAAAAAAAAAAAAAAAAAAAAAAA